>OU426866.1:4378101-4393101 GCA_911387685.1 Dolichovespula media
GGAAGGAAGAGACGTCATTGGTGGAAAGGGATGCCAGTGATGGTCCCAGCCAGAGAATCGGAAAGTCGTTCGCCAGTCTTTGCTCGGCACTCGAGGCTAAACGTTCGTACGTTTTCGTTCTAATCTTCGGTTTATCAATTAACAAAAAAGTTTTTGTCATTATTATTATTATTATTATTATTATTATTATTATTATTATTATTATTATTATTATTATTATCATTATTATCATTATTATATCAAGAAAGAGAGAAAGAGAGAGAAAGATATATATATATATATATATATATATATATATATCCTTCTTATTATTAACGATAGTAATAATTTATCGATAAGAAAAAAATGAAAATAAAAATATTACAATAATAAAAATAATAATAATAAAAAGGAGAAAAGAAAAGTGATAAGGTTCGTTGCAATTGTTTTTCCGAGGAGATAAATTTTTTCGTCCGTGGTAAAAAAAAAAAAAAGAAAATATATATATATATATATATATATATATATATATATATATATATATATATATATATATATATATAGATCATCTCGATCCTCGAAAATTTCTACGTTCGATTCGTTTGCATAGATATAATCATTTTCTTCGCAACGAATGAACAACGAGCAGCGCTTTGAATTATAATCGTTCGAGCTACGATGCGAAAACCTCGTCTCTAATCGTCCTTAGATTTCATTATCAAAAACAAGATAAAGGAAATAATAATAATAATAATAATAATAATAATAATAATAATAATAAATTTCTATCGAGAAATTCCAGTGATCTATAAATTCGTTTGAAAAATTATATCACGCTTACGAGACTTAAAAATTGTCTCTTTTTTTTCCTTTTCTTTTCTCTCTCTCTCTCTCTCTCTCTCTCTTAAAAAAAAATAAAAACGAAAAAAACCTTGAAGGCCTTTTATCGAAAACAGTATAATTAAATAGAGTCGGGAACGATTAAACAAAAAAAAAAAAAAACAAAAACAAAAACAAAAATAAATGAAAAGAAAAAACTAAAAAATAAATAGAGAGAGAGAGAGAGAGAGAGAGAGTGAGAGAGAGAAGAACATGTGTATTACACGCCGTTACATCATCGAAAGTTATTAACGAAAGTTGTAACCTACGGCTAACAGTGAATTAGAAAAGAGAAGGACGGAGACAATCGAAAGGATCTAAATTCTAACTTGGAACGACTAAAGATGGTATGTAACGACGAATGAATTTGAAAAATAAATAAATAAACAAGTAAACAAAACAAAAATTTTGTTGATAAATTTCTCTTTTTTTTTTTTCTTTTTTTTTTGATAAAAATATCGATCAGATTTAGATCTCGTAAGATCGTGCTTGACGATCAATCGATTAGAAAACTAATTACCAACGTGTTATGTAAATACGTTTATCGTATTGTTTATTCGATTAGAATCGAATGATAGAAGAAGAAGAAGAAGAAGAAGAAGAAGAAGAAGAAAAAAAAATAGAAGAGAAAAGAAAAACAAACAAACAATTCTCTTATAAGATCATTCGCAAATCGATCCCATAGATCCCAACCTCGATGGATCTATCTGTAGGATCTTATTAACGATCCGATCGTTAGCATAAAATATAAATCGAACCTTCAAAATTTGGAATTGAAAAAAAGATGACAAATACAGAAAGAAGGAAAGAAAAGAAGAAAGGAAGAAAAATAATAATAATAATAATAATAATAATAATAATAATAATAATAATAATAATTTTCGTAAAAAAAAAAAAAAAACAATTAAATTTTTCGTAGACTTAAGAAGAAGATCGTAAAGAGATATTTTCAGATATAGATCAAAACATATCATGATAGGATCAATCTTGGGGGATCTCTTCTTGGCGATGGATCGATCGATCGATCCATCGATCGATCGATCGTCTAGACAACAAATTTGGCTTGATAGTCTCTAACATATGTGTCTATATAAATACAAACAAACCGGTTTCAAAGGAATCGTTCTCATTCCGTTAGGTCAATCCTAAGCAAGATTAGATTCCTTGTGACTTTGAAGGAAAAGCATGCTTTATGATATTCTTCTTCTTCTTCTTCTTCTTCGTTTTCTTTTTCGTTTTCTTCT
Source organism: Dolichovespula media (assembly GCA_911387685.1). Taxonomy (NCBI): domain Eukaryota; kingdom Metazoa; phylum Arthropoda; class Insecta; order Hymenoptera; family Vespidae; genus Dolichovespula; species Dolichovespula media. The sequence goes on from OU426866.1 coordinate 4,380,204, forward strand.
TCTTCGAGTATTACTGCTAGTTCGAAGAATAACGGAAAATCTTTTCTTCTTGCGAGAAGAAAATAGTAATCGATGATTTGTGTAATAAGAGAGAGAGAGAGAGAGAGAGAGAGAGAGAGAGAGAGAGAGAGAGAGATTCATTTGCGAAACGAGGACAGTCTCGTTAAACGATAGATCGATCTTTTGAGGATCTATATTTCAAAATCGAAATTGAATCGTCCTACTTTTCGTTCCATGATCCATCTCGAAATCACGATTCATCAATCGATCGATCGATAAATCGTTTTCGGTAGTTAAATAAGATTATTTGAATGTTTTTTTTTTTTTTTTTTTTTTTTTTTTTTTTTTTTTTTTTTTGATACCGAATATTAGATAATTATTATCATTATCATTATCATCATTATTATTGTTGTTGTTATTATTATTATTATTATTATTATTATTATTATTATTATTATTATTATTATTATTATTATTATTATTATTATTATTATTATTATTGTGATTATTATTAGAATTATTATTGGATTTATTATATATCGGAAATATTATTGGATTTATTATTTGTTACAATCATTATCGGATATATTATTTATTGGATTAATTATTATTAAAAATCTTATTAACTAGTTTTATGATTTGAATTATAACTTTGTATTAATTAATTATGTTTGAAAACAACGGAGTAGACAATTTTTGATAATAAAATTTTTCCAGGGTCATTCGAAGAAAACATGATGATGATAATGATGATGATGATGATGATGATGATGATGATGATGATAATGATAATGATAATGATGATGATGATAATAATAATAACAATAATAATAATAATAATAATAATAATAATAATAATAATAATAATAAAAACCCTTATAAGCCAGTATTAAGACCGGACGTTGATTCGAGACTTTAACATAGTGTCGTCTTTATAAAAGAGAAAGAACCATGATGACCTTGAGAAATGCATTGGATCATTATACACATACCACCCACGGTAGAATCGAGACGGCAGCTGTTGCTCGTTCGCTCGCAATACCCCTCTTTTTTTTTTTTTTTTTTTTTTTTTTTAATACCTTTTTCTTTTTCCTTCTTTATTTTTTCTCGTTTTTTTTTTTTATTGTTTTTTCCCCCCCACCCCTTTAATCCTTCCTTCTTGTTTCATCGTTTTTCCTTCTCCTTGTTGTCGTTTTATTTCTTTTTCGTTTCTTTCTTTTTTTTTTCTCTTCTCTTTCTTCTTCTTTTTTTTTTTTTTTTTTTTTAATTTTATTTCACTTCCCTCGAAGTCGTAAGGATGGATGGAATAGTAAGTAATAGTAGTAGTAGTAGTAATAGTAGTAGTAATAATAGTAGTGGTAGAAGGACGAAAGGGCTTCACGAAGGATATATATATACATATAGTTAGTAGTAGCAGAGGCAGCTGGGGCATCATGGACGGCTTACACCTGCCCTTTAAGTATTTGCCGATCCCTCGGTCGACTTATTTTTCCTTTTTTTCATTTTTTTTTTTACTTTTTTTTTACTCTTTCCATCGCGTCCTTCCTTTCTTCCCTTCCCTTCCCTTCCCTTCCTCTCACTTCACCCTTCACCCTTTCCCCCCATTATATTTCTTTATTCGAGAACGAATCGATCCTTTTTATCGTCCCCCTTCGCGATAACATTTCCTTATGACGATCTTGAAAATAGAATCTGGATATAAATCGATCTGTCGAACGATATATCGATCGAGTTTTTTCTCTTCATGACTGACTCGTACGTTCCTTTTTTTTTTTTTTGGTTTCTTTTTTTTTGTTTTTCTTTTTTTTCTTTTTTTTTTTTTATATATCGTCGGCAGGATCGATCGATCGATCGAACGAACGAACGAACGAACGAACGAACGAACGAGGAAGAAGATTTCCACCGAATGCAATTTCTTTTTCTTTTTCTTTTTCTGTTCTTTTTTTTTTTTTTTTTCAACAAAATGAACGCTAACTTTCTCCAGGATTTACACTCGAGGAAGAATAGGAACGGCCTCGTAAGATATCGCGATTCGTTTTCGCGCGACAGACCGTGTTAACGACGTCTTGGCGTCAGAAAGAGAGAGAAAAAGAGAAAAATAGAGAGAGAGAGAGAGAGAAGAAAGATGAAAATAAAAGAGTGTGGAAATAGTATGATACATGGAAAGTACAATTAATTCATTCATCGGATGCATCTCCGTATTGCATGCTCTCCTTATTTCCTCCTCTCTCTCTCTCTCTCTCTCTCTCTCTCTCTCTATATATATATATATATATATATATATATATATATAATATGTATGTACGTGTATACGTATATATCTGTCCCTCTTACACTCATAGAACTTGCATTCAAATCTCCCGCGATCAGTTTATCTAAGCTGGCGCCAAGGAGTGAGCTCAGTGAGTCTCTTTCAGATATACATATACATACGCACACACATACATATATACATGCATGCATATATATAAATATAAATATATATATATATATATACATACGTACATACGTTTGTACGTAGGATACACTTCAAGTATATCCGAACGAGTTTATTATTGTACTCGGGCGATAAATTTTTTTTCGTCTGGTTTTTTCTTTCTTCTCCTTTTTTTTTTTCCTTTTTGTTATTATCATTACTCGTCGCTTTGTTATCCCGTCGAACGCGATTGGCAGTCGATTTTGTTTTTCTGCTTTTGTTTTTCTGCTTTTGTTTTTCTTTCTCTTCGTAGAAAAATCCATTAAAAATTATTCAAGTATACACACATACATACATATATACATATATATATATATATATATATATATATATATATATATATATATTTCTTTTTTTTTTTTTTATTAAATCATTGTCCTTTGTCGAATCAATAATAAAATATATAAATATATTTATATGTTATCTCTCAAGTATATATTAAAACCGTTTATTTCGTCGACGTTATTATTATTATTATTATTATTATTATTATTATTATTTTTTGTTATAATACCTATCCAAAGCTGTACGAATTATACGAAAAAAAAAAAAAAAGAAAAAAAGAAAAATAAGAGAAAGAAGAAAATTTCTTTCTCTTCTCGATTCGAATCATTAAAGAAAATATTTAGACACGCAATATTCTACTATATCGACGATTAGAAACTTATTATTTACTTTAATTAATATCGTGTGTATATATATATATATATATATATATATATATATATATATATATATACACACACATGTATATGTAATTGAAACTGACGTAACACAGCTTGATTCGGTAATTTGAAAAACTCGTACGATTTTGTAAACCACGATGACTTCCCTCTCTCTCTCTCTCTCTCTCTCTCTCTCTCTCTCTCTCTCTCTCTCTCTCTCTCTCTCTCTCTGCGTCGCTTTCAAAACGTTTTCAACAACAGCCAGTAATTTACCATAATTATTATGTTTATCTTTCTCATTCACTTAACTTCTCGCGAGCTGCATACTCGTTGCACACTTGAATTCGACCTTACCGAAATAGGACTTGCATTCTTCTCTTACTAACTCTCTCTTTCTCTTTCTCTCTCTCTCTCTCTCTCTCTCTTATTTTGAGAAGAGCCTTGAAAGACTGACGCCAAACTGACGCCACGTGCCGATCATTATGTTCTCGAAAGGGCGGCACACACGTGGCCGATCCACTTTGTCAAACTCGATTTGCGTGATTTCCGTAAGAGTAAAGGAGAAAGAGAATCAGAGAATGAGAGAGAGAGAGAGAGAGAGAGAGAGAGAGAGAGAGAGAGAGAGAGAGAGTTGGAAAACAAGCAGGTATTCGAATTTTTGTCAAGTAAAAACAGGTTCGCTTGCAATCTCTTATTTTAGAATTACGTATGATTGGATCTCTGTTTACTGTTTTTAAGCTATATAATTATACTTAAATAATAATAATAATGATAATAACAATAATAGTAACAATGATGATGATAATAATGACGACGATGACGATGACTATGACGATGATAAGAAGTAATGATATATATATATATATATATATATATATATATATATATATATATAAAAAGTAATCATATAACAATGTTAGATATATATAAAAATAAAAACGTAGCGATGATATATATATATATATATATATATATATATATATATTCTAAAATAATTAAGATAAAAAAATTGCATTGTATCCGATAATTATAATAATGATAGCAATAATATAACAGTGAAATTAATAATAGTAATAATAATCGTCGTCATCGTCATCGTCATCGTCATCGTCATCGTCATCGTCATAATCATCATCACAAGGATATAAATTAATATTGACAAAATTAATAATGATTACATTTCTATTGTAATCGAACGAACGAAAAATTATGAGGTGAAGAAGAAATTAAGAAAATAAATGGGATAAAAGGAAAATTTATAAACGCGAGATAACGGCGTGCGTACTTGCGTATCAATAAAAAAAAAAAAAAAAAAAAAAGAAAAAGAAAAAAAAAAAAAAGAGGGAGAAAGAAAAAAGGAAAAAAAAATAAAGAAAAACGAAGAGCAATAAAATAATACAATAACGATGATAAATGGGGAAATAATAAACGAGATAAGGACGAATGAATAAAGCGTTGAAATAAATATATATATATATATATATATATATATATATATATATATATATAAACGAAAAAAAAAAACAAAAAGAAAGAAAGAATCGGACAGAAAAGTGGATGGAAAGAAAATACAGAGAGAGAGAGAGAGAGAGAGAGAGAGAGAGAGAGAGAGAGAGAGAGAGACAATGAGAAACTGATAGAAAAGGAAAGACAAAGAGAGATAAGAGTGTGCAATTAAGATAAATAAATAAATAAATACATAAAAAATGAGAGAGAGAGAGAGAGAGAGAGACAGTGGAAATATCGAAATAAATTAATCAAAAGAATGAAAGAATGAATGAAAGAAAGAAAGAAAGGGACGGAAAAGTTGATGAACAGGAAAGACAAAGACAAAGAGAGAGAGAGAGAGAGAGAGAGAGAGAGAGAGAGAGATAAAGATAGAGAGAGGAAAGAGAGCAATGAAAAATATGAAGAGGCATACTCCTCTCTCTCTCTCTCTCTCTCCTTCTCTCTCTTTTCATTGCTCGCTGATTGTGAGAGAGAGAGAGAGAGAGAGAGAGATCTCATGAGAGCGGGTGGCCTTGAGCAGGTCATCACCTCCGGCCGGTGATGCTGCGCCGGTGATGTTGCTGCCCAAGCTGGACCATCTTAACTTCTTCTTACTCCTTGAACCCCCCCTCACTCTCTCCCCCCCCTCTCTCTCTCTTCTCCTCTCTTTCTTTCCTTTTTTACTCAAAATCCAGGAGAGCTCGACGACACTCCTCCTACCACACAATTCTCGCTCCCTCGTTTTTTATTTCCTTTTTCATTTTCCTTCGATATATTGCAATTATTATTTTTCATAATATTTTGCAAGAAATTCGACCTTTCTTAATTTTCTTAATATAATAATAATAATAATAATAATAATAATAATAATAATAATAATAATAATAACAACAATAATAATCATTATCATTAAATTAATATAATAATAATCGTTATTATTATTATATTAATAGTGATTATTATTATTATTATTATTATTATTATTATTAATATTATATTCATATTTTATATTTTTAATTGTGCATTGTCAATTATCATCGTCGTCGTTATCGTCGTCGTTGATTTTTCTTTTCTATCGTTGTTACCAATCAATTATAAAAATAAAAAACGTTTGTCGACACAACTTTGGAATAATAAAAATAAAGAAGAAATATAACTAATAATACATACATACATACATACATACATACATACATACATACATACGTACGTACATACATGCATACATACTTTTACAGGCCAATAATTTTTTGTCGAAATTTTAATGTCGATAAAACGGACGAAGAAAAAAGATGATAACAATAATGATCGGATGATATAAAAAAAAGTAAAAAAAAAAAAAAGAAAAAAAGAAAAAAAGTAAAAAAAAAAAGAATAAAATAAAGAGAGAAAAGAGAAAAGAGAGAAAAAAAGAAGTTATGTTTCTAAACACGGACTAGATATTTATAATAACAATATGATAACAGGATTAGATTATTCACTTACAATGGAGCCAGCGTGAATTTGAGATAGGAGACACCGACAAGGTAATCGAGTTTTGTATCTGCAATGTAATCTCGCTTCTTGAGTGTCTACTCTCTCTCTCTCTCACTCTCTCTCTCTCTCTCTCTCTCTCTCTCTCTCTCTCTCTCTCTCTCTCTCTCTCTCTCTCTCTCTCTCTCTCATATTACTTCGAAATGGAATAATCCGAAAACGGGGTTAACGTTAAAACGGCCCTGTACTCGTTTCAATCACTCGTACAGTATTAATAATCAGAACGAAATCAAGGTTTCGATTAATCATCAAGGACAACTATTGATCGGATTATTATTCTGGATGGTGATTAGATTAGATTTAGAAAAAAAAAAAAAATTTAAGGACCAAATAAACGGGGAGAGAGAAATCATTTCTTCGTTCTCTTTACATTCGTTGATATTCTTATATATATATATATATATATATATATATATATATATATATATATATTTTTTTTTTGGTTTCTTTTTTTTAGATTAATGATTAGACAAAACAAAATAAAACAGTATGATATATATACGTATATGTGTGAGTGTGTGTGTGTGTGTGTGTGTATGATTTATATTAAAGATCGTTTTTTATTAATTAAGTATTCGATCGACCAATTAATGATTAATTGATAAGCAATATTTAATGTTGATAATTAACGACGATTATTTCCATGAAAAATTTTCATATTGATTATTAACATATGTTTTTTAATAATTATTATTTCTACTTTTTTTTTTTTTTTTTTTTTTTTAATTAATTAATTACAATCGTGCATTCTCGACGAATTTGCAGATATTTCATATTTAGACGTCGATTTTAAAGGTGGACAAAAATTGTTATATCGTTCATTAATATACCCTTCTTTAATAATTATTATCATTAGTACTACCATTGTTTTTTTAATTAATTAATTAATTGATTAATTAATTAATTAATTACGATCGGATATTTTCTACGATTTTGCAGATATTTGGTATTTAAATGTTAATTGTAAAAATGGACAAATATTTTTATCTCTCTCTTTCTCCCCCTCCCTCGCTCTCTTTCGCTGTACTTTGAAAGGTTTTTAGAAAGAAAGGAAAAAAAAAAAGAAAAAAAGGAAAAAAACAGACAAAAATGGATCACCCAATGCAGAGTTGAAAGTATTTTTAGTCCTACAAACACACACGTTGTCGGCTTTCTTTTATCCCTCCATGTGGGAGACTCATGTTCTACTGTAAAAAAAAAAAAACGAATGCATTCTGATATAGATTTCTAAAAAAAAGAAAAAAAAGAAGAAAGCTCACCCTAATGTTTTCTAATGCTTTGATCGTTATAATCCTATTTCAAAATTGTTTTGTATATAATGTACGTATACACACACACACACACACACACAAACACACACACACACATCAATTTGATTTAACTTGTATCGCTTAAATTTTTTTTTATCTCTCCGTCGTTCTTTTCAAATATTATTTTTAAATCTCTGTAACACAATGACAGAGGCATAAAAAAAAAATAAATAAATAAATAAATAGAAATAAAATAAAAGAGGTCGTTTATTTGAATAAATCGATCGTTAAAAAAAAAAAAAAAAATCAAACGAACAGAAAATGAAAATAAGAGAGTGGACTGTAGAATTCCGATCGAAAATAATTCATTTTTATAAATAATTTTTCGTTAATAAATAAATAAATAAATAAATAAATAATTTTTGGTTAAGGAAGATCCGAGAGTCTATCATTCGAAATTAATTCGTAAAATTTCTATTTTAAAATTTATTTATATATGTCTAATGCACGAATCAATAAAGTGGCATTCACATTTCCATTAATTAATTTACCGATTGAATGACATCACAATCGTGTCCATTGACACAAACGGTATCTTACGAAGAAAAAAGAAAAACAAACAATCTAACTAACTAACTTAACAAACAAACGAACGAATAAAAAAGAGGAAGAAGAAGAAGAAGAAGAAGAAGAAGAATAAGAAACGAATCTTTCAATGAAACAACACCGACGCAAATAAATATTTCTAATTGGCGTCTAAGCAACGAAGGAAAAAAAAAAGAAAAGGAACAAAAAAAAAGAGAGAGAGAGAGAGAGAGAGAAACGAAGAAACGAATCTTTCAATGAGACAACTCCGACGCAAATAAATATTACTAATTGGCGTCTAAGCGAGACAAGGAAGAAGAGAGAGAGAGAGAGAGAGAGAGAGAGAAAAAGAAGAAAAAAGAAAAAAAAAAAAGAGCGTAACGCAATGTCGCGAATAGAAATGGAGAATAGAGAAAAAGAAAAATAAAAAAAAAAAAGAGAGAGAGAAGAAGAAGAAGAAAAAAATAAAGCTTAGGAAACGTTAGATAGAGTAATAGGTTATGGCGATAGAGCACAAAGTAGTATACTACTATATGCAAGTTTATATTGAATGTTTAATAAAGGCAGGTCAAATGGAGTCAACAGTGCAGCTGTGTCTACTAACAATAAGATCAAAATGGTTTCCTCGATTCATTATCGCCATTATTTAAAAACACGTTTTATTCTATTTACTATATATACCACCACTCTTCTTCCGTATTTTTGCTTTGTCCTTTGACAAACGTTGTTTCACACCGCCATAGATTCATTTTTCTCAATTGAAACGTCACTTAGCTATTTTTTTTTTTTTTTTTTTTTTTTTTTTATTTGAATCAATAGTCCCTCTTAAATGACTCCCGAGAGTTACGATTACAACAAGGAAATTTCTTTATTTCCATTTACAGGCGAACGCGTTGCATTTACCAACGTCGTCGTTGAAAATTTTTTAATTCTTTTTTATGCAATGACTTCCCTTCATCTCGATCGTATTTTGTGTCGTTTTTGTTCTGTTGTTTCTTAAACGATCGATGAAAGGATACAAGATTTTTATTTTCCCGTTTACGTACGTCATATTTTAATATACCACGTTTGTTATTTTAAATATTACATATTTAGAATTTAAATATTTCATATCCATTAAATATTGTACACTTAAATAATCATGATTATCATATTTTATAGATTCTGCATTTAGAATTAAGATATTAGTGTATTTAAATATTATTCGTATTCATCATATTTCAAATAATATTATATTTCGAATTTTTTCATATTCCACATTTATTAAGCGTTACATATTTCTTAATTTATATTTATAGGCAAACAAATTAACCATAATCATCGAAAATCCTTTATATAATGATTTTTCTTTATTTCGATCGAATTTTTTCTTCTTTCATTTCATTTCTAAGCGATCGATAAAAAAAGAAGAAGAATCTTCTCCATTTATATATCGTATTAAAACTTAAACGACGATCTTTGAATTAATGGTATGTAATTGAAAAAAAATTAGTAAAAAGAAAAAATGAAAGCAAAAATAATAATAATAATAATAATAATAATAATAATAATAATAAATAAATGAATGAATGAATGAATAAACGAAAAGAAAAGAAAAGAAAGATCAACGAAACAGAGCCAAGTGTTATGCGGATTGATATTAAAAAACAAAAAAAAAAACAAAAAAAAAAAAATGATTCATATTGATGTAAAAAAAAAAAAAAAAAAGAAAAAAGAAAGAAAGAAAAAAAATTCTTTCCCCATTTCGTTTCTCCTCGATTCTTTTCTTTTCCTTTCGCTCGTATAAACGTTTGTGTGTTTTAAATAAAAAGGAAGAAAAAAACGAAGAAATAAATGTCAATCAATGATTTCAGAACGAGATGAAACGAGTCGCCTGAATAGAATCGAAGACTTCCGCGGGTCGGAGGATACTAAAACGAGCAAAGGTGAGTTTTCTCTGCTTTAACGGGGGGGGAAAAAAAAAAAAAAAAAAAAGATAAAAAAACGAAGAATAATAAAAGAAAAAAAAAAAAATGATTATTGCAATCGTTGTGATTAAGGAACTCTATTTAAGAAAACGAGCCCGAACGATATTACCCTGCTTTTAGTAGCTTACAATAACGAGCAACTTGATTGTAGCATTACGCCTTCTTATATACACGCACACACACGCACACACACACGCACGCACGCATGAATGCACAAACATACATACACACACATACACAGAGAGAGAAGAACACAAACATCATATGTATATATATACATATATATAGATATTATTATACTTATATACATACATATATATATACATATATATATACATATACATATATATATATATACATATATATATATATATATATATATATGATTATTCGATTATTACCGAAGCCTCGAGCGTGTTATTAAATTATTGACGAGAGAGAGAGAGAGAGAGAGAGAGAGAGGGTGAAGGGGTGAGAATAAGGGAGAGATAGTTTAAGGGAGATGGATCACAGAGCAAACAACGTTTGTTTCGAGATAATTTCGATTGATCGAAATTACTTACTTACTCTTTTTTTCTCCGATCACGTAACGACGCCTCCCAACAAATTTTCAAATACAAAATTAAATCTAAATCGTTTCGATTATAAAGTCTCACGAGTGATCCCCCCATTGGTATGTATCATCGGTATCATCAAAATTATACTCTCCAACGTTGTCGCGCGTATTCGTTCAAAATTCATACGAATCTATAATTGAATTGATTTGTATTGAATCGTATTGAATTGTATCGTAAAGCGAAATGAAGAAGAAGAAGAAGAAGAAGAGAAAAAAATGAAAAAACGAAAGGTAAAAAAGATAGGAAAATCATGACGGAGGAATGAAAAGGGAAATGAAAAATCTGAAATCGTAAGTTCGAAACCAAAAGCGAAAGAAAAGAAAAATTTAAGAAGTGAGAAAAACGACAAAAATAATAATAATAATAATAATAATAATAATAATAATAATAATAATAATAATAATAACAATAACAATCATAATAAAAAAAAGAGATAATAAAAGTCTACGAAAATCGGCAATAAAAAATAGTAAAGATTGAAGAACGAATTAAAAAAAAAAAGAAAAATAAATAAATAAAATGGAATAACAACAAAAAAAAAAAAATTAAAAAAATTAAAGAAAGGAAATGAAGATTGAGGAACGAACTAAAGAAAAAAGAGAAATAATAAAGTATTATATAGTGGAAAAGTAAAGATTGAAAAACAAACTAACGGAAATAATAAAAGAATTTAGACATTAAAGTAAAAAAATAATACTGAAGAACAAACTAAATAAAAAAAAAAATAATAATAAAAAAAATAAAGATTGTAAAACAAATCGAAGGAAAAAAGAAGCGAAAGGAAGAAGAAAAAGAAAAAGAAACCAGGTATGACATATCTCGATACGAAATTTTCGAATCGTATCGAACGAAACGATATTATTATTAATATTATATATATATATATATATATATATATATATATATATATTGACTAATCGATCGAGAAATGAAAAGAGAGAGAGGGACGATTTGTTTTACGATCCGATGGACGTCGAACAAAAAACTCGATCCGATTTAAATAAAATGTCGGATGATGATGACGATGATGATCCATCCATCCCTCTCGTTCGTGCGTTATAGATCGGGCCCGTAACAATGGCGTCGGGCCACGCAAATAGTTCAAACGATTTACTACGAGAGAACCTCGGTCGCACCGTCCTTCGGATTTGCCAGGTGAAAGTAACCAAGAATTCGCCCTCGATCGCGTTCCTGCGAACTTCACATTGAGATCCATCCCTCCTCTCTCTCTCTCTCTCTCTCTCTCTCTCTCTCTCTCTCTCTCTCTCTCACGACTCGTCACGAACGTGCCACGAGAACGAACACGTTTACGAATCGATACGATCCTTATATATACACTTAATCATTATTTCGATCCATGGATCCCCTAATCTCTATTCCTATCCCTAATCTCTATCCCTAACCTCTATCTCTATCTCTATCTCTATCTATCTATCTATCCATCTATTCATCTTTCTCTCTTTCATCTCTTTTCTTTCATTCTCTTTCCTTTTTCCTTTTTCGTTCTGGTCGAAGAAAGAAAATTAAATCGTCGATAGGGATCCATGGATCGTTCTCGATCGAAATTCTACCGGACGAGGAGTCGAATAATTTTTTTTTTCTTTTTTTTTTTTTTTTTAACGATTACGAACGATAAGGACGAACGAGGTGCTAATTAAATATTAATTACAACGGGTGGGTGGAAGGGTGGCGATCGTTTTTTTCTTTTTTCCTTTTAATCGATCTTGATATATTTTGATATCTCGATCGAATTCGATATTTATGATTAAACTTGCGCACACGCGTTTGACGACGACGAGTTCATCGATCTAATATAATAGATTATCATCGATATTATTAGAAAAAAAAAGAAAAAAAAAATTACGTAGAATCAGATAGATTTAAAGAGAGAGGAAAAAAGAGAGAGAGAGAGAGAGAGAGAGAGAGAGAGAAAAGGAAAAGATCGATCGATCGATCGACGGATCTAGAAAATGATCGTTCAAGATCACAAAACGGATCTATTTATAAACTATTTCCAATGGTACAAACAGAAAAATTGATTGTACTATCATTGAATTCGTTAAGGATTGAAATTTTCATAGATCGTTCTTTTACCGATTGAATCGGCAAAGGAAAGAAGAAGAAGAAGAAGAAGAAGAAGAAGAAAAAAAGTAAATGAAAAAAAAAAAAAAAAAGAAAAAAATAGAACAGGGAGGGGGGAAAAGGGAAGAAAAGATCGTCGACAGACCGATCGATCGATGGATCGATCTATTGTTCATTCCAACGATCGATCGATCGATCATTCGTTCGATTGTTCATTCCAACGATCGATCGATCG
>OU426866.1:4395601-4430601 GCA_911387685.1 Dolichovespula media
AAAAAGAAAAAGAAAAAGAGAAAGAAAAGAAAAAGAACAAAGAGATGAGCGCTCGCTTGAATCGAATATTAATATAAAAGAAAAAATAAAAAAAAAATACCGAAGGGAAGAAGGAGAGAGAGAGAGAGAGAGAGAGAAAATTCCTTCTTAACAATAAATTAATTCGATTTATAACATTTTTATGATATCTTGTTATCTAAAATCACGAAGCATATGTATATTATAACGACTAGGTACATATACATAGTTATATATATATATGTATGTGTGTATGTGTGTGTATGTATGTATATATGTACATATGTATATGTATGTATGTATGTATGTATGTATATATGTACATATGTATATGTATGTATGTATGTATGTATGTATATATGTACATATGTATATGTATGTATGTATGTATGTATGTATACGAAGAAGTCAATCTACAGTTACAAACATATATATATATATATATATATATATATATATATATATATATATATATATATATATATACTTATGTCCTCTGTTATCTCGCGAGAACGCAAATGCTCGGAATGCGAGACATAAAAATCACGTTTGCTATGCAAAAACATTCGTGAGACTCCGAACGAGAATCTCTCTCTCTCTCTCTCTCTCTCTCTCTCTCTCTCTCTCTCTCTCTCTCTCTCTCTCTCTCTCTCTCTCGTATATATTTTAAATTCGTATCACATTGCGCCGTGTCTTTTCGTGAAAGAAGAAGAAGAAGAAGAAGAAGAAGAAAAAAAAGGAGAGGAAGAAGAAGAAGAAGAATAAAAAACCAAGTCGACGACAGAAAAAGAAAAAAAAAAATACAAAAAAAAAAACAAGAAATAAAACGTGAAAAATAAATCGGAGTCAATCGAATAAAATCCACGATATCGATCTTACCTCGAAAATTCCATTAATCGGTTGCAATTTCGATCCGAAAAACATCGAGAGATCGTGGTTTTGTAATTTGAAAACCAAAAAAAAAAAGAGAGAGAGAGAGAAGAGAGAAGAGAGAAGAAGGAAAAAAAAAGAAAAAAAGAAAGAAACGGTATAATCGATCTTTCGTAATCGTCGTCGAAATCTAAAAGATTTTCGATTTCGTAACGTTCATAACGTTATTAATATTTCATGATTGTTAATTATGTAATATCACGAATGAATCCAAATTAAATATATATATATATATATATATATATATATATATATATATATATATATATATTTATATATAATAAAATAAATATAAAAAAAATTTATAATATATAATAAAATAAAACAGTGTGTATAAATAATAGATATAAATAAAATATTAATAAAATGATAATAAGTATATATATATATATATTAAAATAAAATTGGATTCGATTAGGATCGAATTTTTGTACGAGATAAAATAATAATCACAACAATAATAATAATAATAATAATAATAATAATAATAATAATAATAATAATAATAATAATAATAATAATAATAATAATAATAATAATAATAATAATAATGAATCAATCTAACAAGACTTATCGCTTATGGCGACGATCGATTCTCGATCGAAATCGATCCGAAAAACAAAAAACAAAAATCACAAAAAAATATCTACAAGTTTTTGTACTCATTTTGGTTCTCGTTTCTGTTTCTTTCTTTCTTTTCTTTTCTTTTCTCTTTCTCTTTCTTTTTCTTTCTTAATCATCGTCTAATTCGCGATTCAGCAATTAAAACAGAAAAAAAGAGAGAGAGAGAGAGAGAGAGAGATGTTAACGTCAAATCGATAGAAAGTTGCGACATATTACGTTACGTTGTTTTCTAATCCGCAAAATACGTAATAACAATACATCTAAGACTTTGCGAGTGTACGTGTAATTTATAGTCGATGACTAATCGATGATCGTTAGACTGGAATTTATCCTAAAAAAAAAAAAAAAAAAAAAAAGAAGAAAAAGAAAAGAAGAGATGTCATTAAATGACGTAGCACGAATGACGTTAAGATTCTATTATCATTATCGGTTAGTATAGTTTATATATTAGACGAATCCAACGATCTATTATTAATTCATATTAATTTATCGATCATTATTAAAATATTATACCACTTATTATCGTTATCATTATCATTATCATTATCGATTATTATATTATTTATCATTGTTATTAAATTAATTAAATTAAAATTCATTATATATATATATATATATATATATATTTAAAATTATATTTATGATGAAATATAATCGTATTAATTCACAACGATCAATATATTATATATCATCAACTTCTAAATCACTATTATATCACGCTTATTAATAATATTATGACGTATAACTAATAATACAAATATTCTTACAATAATAACTAATGACTAATAATGTAATAATAAATAACGAATCATCATCATCATTATCATCATCATCATCGTCATCATCATCATCATCGTCATCGTCATCGTCGTCATCATCATCATCATCATCATTATTATTATTATTATTATTATTATTATTATTAATTTACGATTATAAATTATCGATCGTTACTATGGAAAAAAAAAAAAAAAACAAAAAGAGAAGGAAAAACAAAACTACAAAGAAAAGATTTTATTTCTTCGTTCGACGATTAATTTCAAGGATCAAAATATTCTCCTCCCACGCCCCCCCACCTCTCTCTCTCTCTCTCTCTCTCTCTCTCTCTCTGTCTGTCTGTCTGTCTGTCTGTCTGTCTGTCTGTCTGTCTGTCTCTGAAACATATTGAGTCATACAATTCTCATTGTTTAACACGTTAACAAAAGATTAATAATTCAATCTCGAAACGAGTAAACAAGTAAATACCAATGTGCATTAGTCGAACCAGTTATTTTCAACGATTCTAACGTTTACCAACGTCTCGTACAATGAGTTTAATCGATATCGCGATAAGAGAAGACGAAAAAAACATTGAGAAAAAAAAAAAGAAGAGAAAAGAATGATTAAACGACGAGCAAAAGAAAAAAAAAAAAAAAGAATAGAAAGAGCAAAAGGAAACGACGACGACGACGACGACGACGACGACGAAGATGAACGAGAAAAAAAGGGAAAAAAAGGGGAAAAAAAAAATGAGAAAAACAGGATGCAAAAGGAAATGAAAAAGAAAGAAGGAAGTGTAGGGGAGGGATGGGGAGGGCGTGGGGGGGGGGGAAAGAACGTCAAGGTAGGTGGTGATATCTGTAAATGAGTCGATGTCGTATTATCATTGATGATTTCATCCTGCGTTCGACTATCTCTCTCTCTCTCTCTCTCTCTCACAATTTTTTTTTTCGTTTTATTTTTTTTCCTTCGTTTTCTTTCCTTTCGTTCTTTTTTTCTTTTTTATCGCGTCAGTTGCAACGCGGACCTTACACCGAGCGGGTGTACCTCTCTCTCTCTCTCTCTCTCTCTTTGTGTGTGTCGTGCACGCGCGCGCGTTTACTCGCAAATCGCGTTACCATTAATCGTAACCTTTCTTTCACACCAGTAGTTTTCACGTTTCTTACTTTGGCGTAATTGTTCGCAACGTTTTTCTCTTCCTTTCGGTTTGTTTTTTTGTGAATAATTAATTAATTAATTAATTAATTGATTGATTGATTGATTGATTACAACGGAAGGAAAAAGTTCCAAGATCGTACCGGGCGATATTTTATCGAACGAACGTACGAACGATCGATCGATCGATCGATCGATATATAATACTTTCGCAAGAAATCGCACGGTTTTGATAAATTATTATTAAATTTCGTGGCTCGTAACGTAACGATAACGGCGAGCTACGACGGAATTTTGTTTTTTTAAAAAGAAAAACATTTTACAATAAATACGACGGTGCCTCTTTGAGGATTGTTATCGACAAAAAAAAAAAAGAAGAAGAAGAAGAAGAAGATGATGATGATGATGATGATGATGATGATGATGATGATGATGATGATGATGATGAAAGAATAATATACATTTGAAAATTATAAATCTGTTCTATCCGAACGAACGCAAAAGTTATTTAAGAAATAAAATGTCATCTTAATTCGAGGTTATTGCGTTAATGATAATCATTGTTTAAATAATACGTCGAGTGTTTATTTGATTGCTATCGAGTGGACTCAATATTTTTTCTATATCGTTTCGTCGTCGAAACGAAAAGTAAAAAAAATAGGAAAGAAAAATGTTTATATTCAAACGGAATTATACTTGAAACAAACGGATCATTATCGCCCACATATGTATATATATATATATATATATATATGCGATAAAATGCATAATTGTCGAAAATGACATTTTGATCGTTCTTCAAGGTATCACACTTTAATCGAACTATTTATAATAATCTCGACGATAAATCATTGTTACCTGCATCGTCTACGTGTAATTTGTATTATTGTGTGAGTATGTGTGTATGTGTGTGTGTGTGTGTGCGTTTGCACGTGCGAATGTACACATAACGTCTGATAAATAAACCTTGACCTTTTTAAAAATGATTTATCGCAATTAATACGGTTAACATTCTCGAGTGGGTAAACTCAACGGGCAATAACTTTCGATTATATCTAGAAGCCAATCTGATAAATAAATAAAATGAAATGAAATAATATATAATAAAATGAAACGAAATGAAATAAAATATAATATAATATAATATAATATAATATAATATAATATGAAATGAAATGAAATGAAATGAAATATAATAAAATGAAATGAGGTTAAGTGAAGTGAAATAAAATGAGCAGTTGAATGAATGAAAAAAAAAGAAAAAATAATAATTAAATTAATAAATAAATTAATTAATTAATTAATAAATAAATAAAGTAAAACGATAGGAAGGATAAAGACTAATAATCGAAAAAAATCATACGGTCACGAGTAAAATAAAATTAAATTAAATTAAATTAAATTAAATTAAAATTAAAATTAAAATTAAAATTAAAATAAAATATAATGAAATGAAATGAAATGAAATGAAATTCAGTGAGGTGAAAAGAAATGAAGGGATTGAATAAAAAAATAAAATCAAGTGAAATCAAGTGAAATCAAGTGAAATGAAATGGAATGAAGTGGGGAATTGGATCGAAAATCGAAAATAAAAACAAAACGAAACAAAACAAAACAAAATAGAATAAAGTGAAGTAAAAAAAAAAAAAGAAGAAGAAGAAGAAGAAGAAGAACAAAAACGAAGAACGAAGAACACACAAAAAAATGAAATGGTAAAAGAGACGAAGGGAAAAAGTAAGAGTTCGTAGAGGACGCGCGGGGACCGGCAAGCACTCTCTTCTTCTCGACATATCCTCTCTCCCTCTCCTTCACCCTCTCCCACTCCCTCTCTCTCTCTCTCTCCCTCTCTTTTTCTCTCTCTCTCTCTATCATTTGAACGGAAAGGAACGGCCCGATGGCTGTGCTAACCACGGAAGCTGGCCTCGAGAAGCAATGTCGTCCAGTCTTACGAGAGCCTTCTTGCCGGTAAGAACGAGTCCTCTCTCTCTCTCTCTCTCCCCCTTTTCCTCCCTCTCTTCTCTCTCTATCTATCCATCTCTCTCTCTCTCTCTCTCTCTGTCTTCTTTGCGTTTGGTCCCTCTGCGAGCTATCCCTAACAACGACAGTCGACTTGGACACCATCAGCAACCAGTCTCTCTCATTCTCTTTCTTTTTTTCATTCTCTCTCTCTCTCTATCTTTCTGTCTCTCTCATTCTCTCTCTTTCTCTATCCAACAACTTCGGAGCGATGTCTAAAACTTTGAAGAAATTCTTTACAATTATCTGAGACCTGTTTTACTATTTTCTCTCTCTCTCTTCTCTCTCTCTCTCTCTTCTTTCTTTTTTTATTTTTTTCTTCTTCTTTTTTTTTTAAATATATATATATATATATATATATATATTCTTTCTCCTCGTCCCCCATCATCTTCGGTCCTCGTCCTTATCATCACATTTTCTTTTATTTTTTTTTGTCTCTCTCTCTCTCTCTCTCTGTCTCTCTCGTGTCTCTTACGTCCACGTTTTCGTCTTCGTCCTTCCTTTACGATAAAAAAAAGAAAGAAAGAAAAAGAAGAGAGAGAGAGAGAGAGAGAGAGAGAGAAAAAAAAAAAAAGAAAAAGAACCCGCGTCGAAAATCAAAGTTTCAAGTGGATTTCATGAAAACATGCTACAGGAACATGGTCTCAGAGGTAATTCTCTCTCTCTCTCTCTCTCTCTCTCTCTCTCTATCTCTATCTATCTCTATCTATCTATCTCTCTCTATCGCATCCTGAAAAGAAAGGGATCTTAAAAAGTGCGACCTTGGTGCCTCTCCGCGCGCGCGTGTGTGTGTGTGTGTGTGCGTGTGTGTTTGTTTGTTTGTGTTTTTTCGTGCGTGTACGCGCGTGTGTGAAAAATGTGGGTGCGTGTGTGTGTGCGAAAGAGAAAAAGAGAAAGAATGAGAGAACTTCGACGCGAACTCTGTGCTAAATTTTGTGCCGTGTTCTCTTCGCCGTGAAGAGAAAGAATGAAAGAAACAAACAAGCAAACAAGAAAAAGAATGAATGAAAGAAAGAAAGAAATGAATGAATGAATGAATGAATGAATGAATAAATAAATAAATAAATAAAGAAAGAAATGAAAAATGTAGGAACAAAACGAATAATCGATCGACCAAATTTATATTTTATTCTCATTTATTCGTTTATTTTCTTTCTTTCCTTTCTTTTCTTTTTCTTTTCATTTTTATTTCTTCTTTCTTTTTTTTTTTTTTTTACTTTACTCGCTATCATTTTCTCTTCTCTTTTCTTCTTCTTCTTCTTCTTCTTTTCCTTTTTATTTTTGAATTTTTTTCCCACCGATCGTTCATTTCACTTTAATTTTATTCTCCTTGGAAATCTCTTCCTAAGGAATTTTTTTTGTTCCCTTCCATCCCACCCCCTTCTTCGTCTTCTTCCTCCTCCTCTTCTTCTTCTTCTTCTTCTTCTTCTTCTTCAAATAAAATCTGTCTCGAACTCCGTTTCCACGAAATTGATTATTGTCAAACAGATAACACAGTTCGCGGTTGCTTTTCTTTATTCTTCTCTCTCTCTCTCTCTCTCTCTCTCTCTCTCTTTTTTCAAGGTCAAAATTCTACCAAGATCACAGAAAGATCGTCGCGATCGATAATAAATCGTTCGATAATTACCGATCGATCATTCGAACAAACAAACGTTGTTTTTCATTTTTTTTTCTTTCTTTCCCCCCCCCTCTCTCTCTCTCTCTCCCCCCCTCTCTCTCTCTCTCTCTTCTATTTTTTATTTTTCTTTCCTTCCTTCCTTCCGAATAACAATCGTATGACGAGAAACGTAAAGCGACCCGTCTCGTACGGTTTTTAAAGACCAACGTCGGTATAATATATCGTTAGAAATTTTCTCGAACGAACTAAAAAAAAAGAAAAAAAAAAAAAAAAAGAAAAAGGAAAAGAACCTCCTCCTCCTCCTCCTCCTCCTCCTCCTTCTCCTCCTCCGTACGATCGGAAAGAAAATTTTTCTTTCGTCGTTGCTGTCGTTAATAACTTTCACGAAGAAACGCTTTCCCCTTCCCCTACCTACCCCTTCCCCTACCTACCCCCTTCCCCTACCTACCTCCTTCCCCTATCCCCCCGATCGATCGCGAATGAAACGATCTTAACGGATCGTCAACGATAACGACAAAAAACATTTAATTTTGCGCAATCTTTAGTAACAAATAAGTAAGAGGGACGAACGTGTTAATGATAGAACGTTACATACATATATACATACATATACACATACACATACACACACACACACACACACACACACACTCGACGTTTTCTTAGAACTTAGAACGCTTTTAACGAGATAAGTATAAAGTGCGTTAATGAACGAGAGAGAGTGAACGAGAGAGAGAGAGAGAGAGAGAGAGAAAGAAATAGAGATAAAGATAGATAGAGAGAGAGAGAGAGAGAGAGAGAGAGAGAGATGGATGATAAATACGTCTCTACGTCGAATACTACTCTCGAATACTTTTGCGCGCTTCGTCGAATCGTCTGGCACTGATCATGACGCGAATTACCCATACATATTTATTTCGAACAAACTTTACTTTAATACCACGTATAATAAACCCACCACATGCGCGTGGTATATGCGCTTATACATGCTCGCTTGTATCACGCATATGCAAGAAAATAATCGATGTTTGTTATTACTTGAAAGTTTTACGTCGCAATCATCCACGTTCCTTGTCTTCCTTTTCTCGTTGTTAACATTTCTCTTTCTCAAAAAAAAAAAAATACAAATATATATATATATATATATATATATATATATGAATTGCAATTAAGAGAAAAAAAAAAGAACAAGAAAAATAATTTCATTTTTTATTATTATTATTATTATTATTATTATTAAAATTATTATTATTATTATTATTATTAAAATTATTATTATTATTATTATTATTATTATTATTATTATTATTATTATTATTAATATTAATAACAAAAACACGGCCATATCGCTCTCGATTTAATTTTCAAATGAAAATAATCCATATATGATCTTAATAATAATAATAATAATAATAATAATAATAATAATAATAATAATAAAGAAAAATAAATAAAATGAAAAGTAAAGGAAAAGTAAAAAATAAAAGTCGAAGATAGTTTTCCCAGTCGGGTGTAAATTTCGAAAACGTCTCTACGTCGTTTCGTCTCGTCTCTCCTATGGGAGAGAGAACTTGCATAGGAATTAATGTAAATACATACATACATATGTACATACATACGTATATATGTATATGTATACCTATATTTATATATATATATATATATACACGGTGACGCACGTTGTCCCTGATATCGGTACAAATATGGTCCGATCGACCGTTTACACAAATGCCCACCCCCTGTATACGTATACATGCATACATACATATATACATATATACATACATACATATGTACATACATACTAACGCAACATACGTATCTCATTTTAATCATTGACGTTTAACGCTCCGCGTTCTTGCACTCTCTTGTACGCATACATATCGATCGTTTAAAGAAAGAAAAAAAAAAAATGAAAGAAAGAAAGAAAGAAAGAAAGAAAGAATGAAAGAAAAAAGAACGAACCTGTGTTTACGTTCGAACGGATTCGGAAAATGCATTGCTTTTCCCCAAGGAATCCATCGAACCAACCAACCGACAGACCAATCAACCGCGATAAGAAAATGCATAATGCGCCTTGCATCAGAACGCTTTTATTATACTAACTTATATTATGGTTCTTCGTACATCGGATTAATTCCATCGCGATTGTATCCAAGCCGATAAAAATAATCAAATATAAATAATAAATAGTCGGTTTTGGCCGACAATTTTTTTTACATGAATTTAAAAACCATCGGACTGCGTTGCATTTTTCCTTTTTTGTTCTGTTTTTTTTCCTTTTCTTTTTTTTTTTTTTTTTTTTTTTTTGCAACGTTCCTCAATCGACACGCGTTTCGTCGAGTAACGCGGTGCGTGCAACGAGTGCACGTTGTCGAGTATCACTCGACATGCATATTTTTTTGGGGTTTTGGGCTCGACGCATTCACACTGTCGAGTATCACTCGACATGCATACTTTCTTTTTCGGAGTAACGGTCGACGTGTATTTCTTTTAACTCTTTTTCTTTTTTTGTTTTTTTCTTTCTTCGTTTCCTTCATCGAGAGATACAAGTTTCATACTTCCGCGAAGTATTAAACTTGTGGAAGTATGAAACTTGTACCTGCAAGTAACAATAATAATAATAATAATAATAATAATAATAATAATAATAATTAAGCTTATTAAATAATTAAAATAATAATAACAACAATTAAAGTTTCGTACTTCCATGAAGGATTTCTCACGGTACAAGTTTGTACGTCGTTGTACGGTACAAAGTTTGTAGGTACAAGTTTCATAACTTTTATGAACGATTAAACTTGGAGATACTTGACAAGTTTCGTAACTTTCATGAACGATTAAACTTGGAGATACTTGACAAGTTTCGTAACTTTCATGAACGATTAAACTTGGAGGTACTTGACAAGTTTCGTAACTTCCATGAACGATTAAACTTGTAGGTATTTAACAAGATTCATAACTTTCATGAACGATTAAATTTGGAGGTAGTTGATAAGTTTCATAACTTCCATGAACGATTAAACTTGTAGGTACTTGATAAGTTTCATAACTTCCATGAACGATTAAATTTGTAGGTACTTGACAAGTTTCATAACTTCCATGAACGATTGAGGATTCGAAATTTGTAGAGGTACCTCGCGACGGCCAGTATGAAACAAAAGAAAAAAAAAGAATATACAAAATAGAAAATACAAAATACAAAATACAAAATACAAAATACCAAAAGAAAAGAAAAAGAAAAGAAAAAGAAAAGAAAAAGAAAAGAAAAAGAAAAGAAAAGAAAAGAAAAAGAAAAGATCCCTAATGACAAATCCATCTCGTCCCATTCGTTCCCTCCCTCCCTCCCTCCCACCCTCCCTCCCTCCCTCCCTCCCTCCTTCCTTTCCTTCCTTCCTTCAAAGAAAAGGAAAGAACCAAAAAAAAGAAAAAGGAAATAAAATAAAAGAGAAGAAATCCCGGGCCGATCGATTCTCGCGGATTAAAGCACAGCCACGCCCCTTTGTAGGTCACGTATCCTTCGAAATACGTCGGCCATCTTTGGCCAAAAGGGAGAAGGGCGATTTACTCCATATCGATTATTTTATTTCATCCTTCGTTTATTCCCTTACCTTGTTTCCTTGTTTCCATGTTTCCTTGTTTCCTTGTTTCCTTCCTTGCTTCCTTGGTTGCTTTCTCGTTTGCTTCCTAGCCTGCTTTTACTTGCCATTACTTGCTTTTGCTTAACTTGCTTGGCTTGGCTTGGCTTAGCTTGGCTTGGCTTGGCTTGGCTTGGCTTGGCTTGGCTTGGCTTGGCTTGGCTTGGCTTGGCTTGGCTTGGATTGGCTTGCTCGCTCAGGAAGAACCCGATTCGCAGTTAAAAGCGAATCGTAGGAAGGATTCCCAGGAATGCGAAGATGATAATGCACCGTTAGCTGCTAATATCCCGTCTGCACCATCAGCCTCTCTTTGTCACACCTCTACCTCTCTCCAACTCTCTCTCTAACGATCCTCTCTACCTCCTCTCTGTCTCTCTTTGTCTATCTATCTTTTTCTGACGCATGCGCAATACGCGCATATACACGCGCGCACGCGTAGAAAGGAGAGAAAAGAGAGAGAGAGAGAGAGAGAGAGAGAGAGAGAGAGAGACGGAGAGAAGAGAGAGAGAGAGAGAGAGAGATAGAGAGAGAGAGAGAGAAAGGATGATAAAAAAATGTTGTATCCTTTCGAAGCTCCGAGTGAAACAGGAAATATCGCAGCTTAGGAATGTTTTACACCTTTTAAAATCGTTCGATCGAAACGTTACGATCATTTCATAACGGACAACCCACCCAAGTTTATCGATCCTTTTATTCGTTTAATATTATTATTATTATTATTAGTTTTTGATTTCTCTTCCTCCTTCCTCCTTCCTCCTTTCACCCCGTTCCCTCTTTATTTAGTCTCATACCTGATCTCTCTCTCTCTCTCTCTCTCTCTCTCTCTCTCTCTCTCTCTCTCTCTCCCTCTCTATCTATCTCTCTCTCTCTCTCTCTTTGTGATTTATTGATCTCAGAATTATTTTCGAAAAACCGACGTGAAATCATCCGAAACTGTTGGGAGCGTTTCCTCAATATATACGATAACGTCGATTGAAATTCTTGAATTAAAAAAAAAAACAAACAAAAAAAAAAAGAAAACAGGAAGAAAAAAAAATAAATTCCCCGACGAGGAGGATCGTTTCGTCGTACCGGAAAGGTCGAAAGTTTCTTTTTTCTTTTCTTCTCCCCCCCCCCTCCTTCCACCCCCCTCCTCCTCCTCCTCCTTCTCCTCCCAAGCGACATCGAAGCGAACGTATGTATATCCAGTCGCCTTCTCTTCTCGGGGGGAGAAAAAAAAAATGTTTTTCTCTTTTTTCTTCCCCTTCTAATCCTGCCACGCTTAATTCCTATTGGTTTTGCAATTCGACGAGAAAAGGAAGAAAAAGAAGAGGAAAAAAAGGAGAAAGAAAAATAGAATTAATGAAAAGTCATTAAATAATTATAAATCGATTGTTGTGAACGTTCTGATGAACTTTTTTTCTTTTTTCTTTTGACTACTTTTTCATTACTTTTGTCGGAAGTTCGTAAGACTCTCGAACGATCTATAAATTCGATGAAGTTAACGCGTTTCTGGGAATACAACACCTACACATAAATCACATCCTACGCTTTTATATATATATATGATACAGTGTACTATACATACATATATACATACATACCTACATACACACATTCATATATATATAAATATATATATATATATATATATATATATATATATATATATATATATATATATGATACAGTGTACTATACATACATATATACATACATACCTACATACACACATTCATACATATATAAATATAAATATATATATATATATATATATATGTTTCAATCATTTCTCTCCTTTCAGATTCGGTAAATGATAGAATGGACAATTGTGGAGGCGGTCAACGGCTGCCCCCAGACGGGGACGAGTTTCCTGCGGCATATCAAGAATTTGCTAACGATAACGCGACCCAACTCGACTACAGATTTCCAACGAGTTCATCGACTACGGCCACTATTACAAGCACTGCAACGTCCCTTATGGCTACTGCGACTACTGCGACGATGAACAACAACAACAACAACAACAATAATAATAATAATAATAACACGGAGAACAATGGTTTTCGTTCGTACGAAAACGATAAAAAAACGTTCCTAGTTAAGGATAACTACAAGGTGCTCGCGAACGACAGCAACGACGTTGTCGTATCGAGGAGCGACAAGGATAATTATTACGAATCGTTGTTTTCGGACGATAAGTCCGCCAATAGAAATTTCTCAAATTCTATAGACGACGACGACGACGACGACGACGACAATGACGACGATGACCAATCCGAACTGGTCGCTACTACCGGCATTACGAACGGAGCCGTGGAGACGATATTAGTCTCGGAAAAGAAAATCGAAATAGCCGCGTATTATCACAAGGATTTGTCGAACCCAGAGACCGAGATTAAAAATGTTCGTTCGGAGGAAATCAACAACGAAGTACCGCCACCTTTACCATTAACAGGTTTAACGATCAGATTTTGAATAATCATCGATCAATTTTATAGATCATATTCCGGATATATTCTGGATTATAAACAATAATTTAAAAAAAAATAAATAAATAAAATGTTAACTCTCGAACGCCGTCATCCGATAATTTGTATTTATTTGCTTATCCTTTATTTTTGTCTTGTTTGTAATTTTAGGCCCACCTAAATTGGAACAAACGACATCATCCCACCACGGAAGGAACAACAACGTCGATAGTCATCATCAACATCAACAACAACATTATCAGCATCATCATCATCATCATCATCATCATAATCATCATCAATATCATCAATATCATCAATATCAACAACAACAACAACAACAATCGTCGAAAAAGTTCTCGTTGAGCGTCGTAGATCCTTGGAGGCAGGACGACAAATCCGAACGATCTGTCAGAGACAAGATCGCAATGTTCTCGTCACAGAGTAACCTAGACTCGCCGCCATTGTTCCCGAATAACGCGATTAACGTTGCGACGACGTTAACCGGTAGTAACGTAAGGAAATTGTCGAAGTACAAATCGAGCGAGGACGTGTGCAACGACGAGAAAAAGAGTTCGAATCAAAGGGAAAGGTGTTCGTTCTTTTCCGAAAGAACACAGAGCTCATTCGATCTGACCGATTCGTCCAAGTGTTTCAACCAAGACGACCTTGGCGGTGTTGGGGGTGGTGGGGGTGGTTGTGTTGTTGGTACACCCTTTAACAAGAGATATCCTAGCGGCAATACGAAAATGTCTTCGTCGTCGCCACCACAACCCTCAACCTCACCACCACTATCGCAACCACTCGTACCACCACAAAAACCAACGATAACCGGTAGCAACGATACGAAAAATTATCCGACGTCGTTAACTACGACGAAATCATATTCCGCGACGTCAGGTGCGATCTTTTCCACGCCCTCAACCACCACCACCACCACCACCACCACCACCATCAACCCTCTCGACAACAGCAACGTTCGTCAACGTACGACGAAACCATACACCTCGACGTTGAACGATCCTACAACGCCC
This sequence comes from Dolichovespula media, assembly GCA_911387685.1. Classification (NCBI taxonomy): domain Eukaryota; kingdom Metazoa; phylum Arthropoda; class Insecta; order Hymenoptera; family Vespidae; genus Dolichovespula; species Dolichovespula media. Next base: position 4,409,844 of record OU426866.1, read on the forward strand.
GTTAATCCGATTATTATTAAAACAACGTCGACCCCCGTTTTAACGCGAGCCACGAGTTTCTCCGGGTCTTGCTCGTTCGCCCAAGACCTGCGTCAATCGGTCAACAACAACAACAACAACGTCGATTTCTCCATCGGTAACTGTCAAGTGTCAAGGACCAACTCCTTGGCATCGACCTTCAGAAGGACCAGCGAGGATATGAGAAGAACTAGCTTGAACCAATTGATAGAACAGAGAAGACGATCTATCTCGAAATTACGCGGCCTTGTAATACCGGAGAAGGATACTTTGCCAATAGAACAGCCGATCGTTGATTTGCCCGAGATTAAGTCACGTAACTCCATATTGCTCAGTCAGGTTGGTGAAAGAAAGAAAAACAAAAAAAAATATATATAGAGATCATCGATACAATCGATTGTTTATCGATTGTATATCTCGATTTACGTACAAATATGTTATTTATTTATTTATTTATTTATCGTTTATTTTTATTTTTTTTTTTTTTCTAATCTTACAGTTACCCAAAGCAAACATACAGGACAAATGGGGATCGCAAAGTTCGATAGCGAGTAACGCGAGTTCGGCGAGCGTACAGTCGAGGTCTACGACGACGTCCTTCAAGATGCCAGCTCCGCAGATCAATTCGAAATATTCACCTGCGTTTAAGAGAAAGAGCTTGACGGTTTACGGTTCGTCCGTAAATACGTTGAACGCATCGGCGTACGCGACTTTGAAAAATTCCAATTCGTCCATAAATGCGAGCTGCTGCAACGCCACTACGATCGGCAACTCGATAACCGCGGAACCACCGAAAAGTTTGGAAAGTATTTGCAGTCCTACGAGGAGCGATTACAGTTTCGAATTTTTGTCGGCCAATAACTCGCCGGACGTTTTACGAGGTGGGAACGGAGGGGGTGGAGGTGGAGGCGGCAGCAGCAAATCAACGAGGACGACGACGACGTCGACGACGACGCCGTCGACGACGACGACGACGACGAGCGCAAGAAGAAAGTCGCGTAACGATTACGACGATTCCGACAATGATTCAGCCGTGAGTAGTTCACAGAGCAGTATATCGCGCGGCTTCAGTCCACCTATGTCACCCGTACCATCGGAAAGATCTACGATATCGTCCGACAGATCATACGCGTCGACCGAATCGAATTATCAGCGTCGATCGTTCATAATAGAGGCGACGAACAAGTGTTTCGCGAGGAACGATAACGAAACGACAAGTAACACGTTAGAACAGTATAATAACGTAAGGGCAAATATTCGCGGTAACGAGAGGACAACTACGACGACGTACGTTTCGTCGGAAAGATCATCGTCTTCGTCGTCGAGTAGCACCACCAGCAGCAACAACAGCAACAGTAGCAACAACAGCAACAACAGCAGCAACGGTAGTAACATAGGTTCCGATCAACGTTCGCTTCACCAATCTATTGAAACACCCAGGAATACTCAGATTCCTCAAAGGCAAACATTGAGAAGATCGAACAGTACGGAAACAAATTGCAGTACGTCGTCGACATTGACGTCGGGCTCGCAGGCAAGCGCCGAGTCGTTATCGAGAAGAGTATTGAAACCTCAGAGCGTCGAGGCGATAAACAGGAAGAATATATTGGCGAGCGCTAGATGTCGAAGCGGAAGAGACATGAACGGTGGTTCACCGTTGATCCAAAGAAAGTTCAACGACGAGGACGCGACGATTAATCCCGATAACGGGGGCGCCGCTAACGTTAGAAGGAAGAACAATCCTAACAACGGTTTGAGCGAAGCTAACGACAAACGGGACGTCAAGATAGCATACATAGAGGTTACCGATAGCTTCCTGGAGGAGGATGACGACGTTGATCAGTTGCGAGGTAAGAAGAACGAGGAACCGAAATTACCCCCTAAAAGGAGCATCGTAACGCCAGCAGCGAGACCACCAAAGTCAGAAATGTTGGAACCTTCGGACGATTTGAAGAAATGGGTTAGAGCAGAGGCTAAAGCATTGGTTGCTAGGTCGGTGGAAGAGAACAAGTCGGTTAATACGACGGAGAAGGTCGATCCTATTGCGACGAGCTTGAAAAGTTCAGCGACGATGACGCGCGGTAGCAACGAACGCTGTTACGACGTCGTTAACGATTTGGGCCCGAAGAACGACAGGGCCGTTCGAAGAAGGGAAACCGAAGATGAGATGATCTCGCAAGAAACGATGAAGAAGCATAGGTGTAAGCTCGGTTCGCCGTTAAATAAGACGGGACAGACGTCCACTGATGAAAACGATCTATTGACGATCCTAACGACTAGAAGTAGATCGAGATCGGCCATACACGTCGACGACAGCGTCGGTTTCGGTAGATCGAAGAGTCAAATGAGCTTGGAGGAGATATTGAACGCTAAGGTGGACGAAACGCCGTGTAATAAATTGTTGTTGAGGGCGCAGAGTGTAGAGGTCGGTAGAACGGAGAACTACGGTGGTGTTTCGTCCTCTAACAGGGCTTGCGGGGAATCAAGGGATTTCAATCTTCGTTTCGCGAAGAGAACACCTACTACGAGTCCTAACGATACCTGGCGAGATGAGAGATCGTCGTTCGTCTCGAAGATACCGACGTTCGGTAGATCGAGGATCTCCTCGGATGACAACAACAATAACAACAATAACGGAGACGAGGACGACGATACGGAAAGATCTAGATGCAATACGTCCAAGATACCGACCACTAGGAATCTGGGTAGACGTAGCGTGAGCGTGACCGACATGAAGAGGGCCTTGGATAAGATGGACGCTACAACGAACGGTCAGGGTCAGCAACAACAGGTGATAACGGTCGCCACCACAGCGGCCAGTACCGTCTCCACCACGTCGCACAATCGATTTCCAAGTTTGGACAGTAGCGTGGACGAGAACGTTTCCTCGTCGATCGGTACAAACGAAACGGACAACGAAAGATTTTCCGGGGAACAATTCGGTAGTATAAGCTCGTTGGCGAGCAGTACAAGTTTGATATCCCAACAGGAATTGGCACAGCTGGTCGAAGAGGCCAGCAGTAGCCTCGAGGATTCGGCACGTTGCCCTCACGACGTTATAGTCGTATTGCTACACAAGGAAAATCAAACTGGTGGAGTCGGTATAACGTTGGCCGGTGGTGCCGATTGCGAGGTCAAAGAGATAACGGTTCATCGTGTTTTGGCACATTCGATCGCCGACAAGGACGGCCGCGTACAAAGGGGTGACAGGATATTGAGTATCAATGGTAGAAGTACACGTGGTCTTACGCACAGGGAGAGTTTGACCATATTGAAACAGCCAAGGTCGGAGGTTGTATTGGTCGTGTCGAGGGCGAGAATCGAGGAAGGATGTAAATTGAGATCGAGGACCGCCAGTGTCGAAACCATCGTCGAAGGTAAAACCAAAACCCCATCCGGCTTTGTTCGACGTTTCAACTGGGTTTCTTTTTTCCCTTTTTTTTTTTTTTTACCAACTGACCTAACGAGAGTGTCGTTTCTCTTTTGCGAAGGATTCGAAATAAATGCGGTAGAGGATACAGCTTGGGGTCCGCCATCGATGGTCGCAGTTTACAAAGATGGCGCCGGTCTTGGGTTCAGTTTGGAGGGAGGACGCGACAGTCCCCTTGGCGACCGTCCGTTAGTAATAAAGAAAATATTTACCGGTGAGTACCCTTTTTTTTCCTCCTCCTCCTCCTCCTCCTCCTCCTCCTCCTCCTCCACCTCCTCCTCCACCTCCTCCTCCACCTCCTCCTCCTCTTCTACCGTCGAAAATTATATCGTCCAATCGATATATCTCTTAAACAAAAAATAATGTCCTTAGGAGGTGCCGCCGAAAAGACGGGCGCCTTAAAGGCGGGGGACCAATTGCTGGAAGTTAACGGGAGCGACGTTACCAGAATGTCGAGGATAGAAGCTTGGTCGCTGATGAAAAAATTACACGACGGCGAAGTCAACCTCCTAGTCAGGCACCCTGCCACCAAGTCCTCCTGAATCCGTTGTAAATTGCAATAATGGACTGCCCTATTTTTTGTTCTTCTTTTTTTTTGTTTTTCACGTCATGGAATTTATCGATCGTCAAGATTTATCAATTGTGTCTCCTGTGTCACTCAAATCGTAGTAAGTTGTCTCTCGATTATATTGAGACGAGAGTATCGAATACACGCGAATTATTCAAAGAAAAACTACAACTATGCTTGTTTTTGTTCTTTTTTTTTTTTTTTGAGGTTATGTCACGTACGAGAAAGTAAGATATTTGCTGAAATAATCGAGAAAAGAAAAGAAAAGGAAAGTAAAGGAGGGAGATTTAGAAAACGCATTTAATTGCTTGAAAGTTACGATGCGTGATCTTAGGAAAAAAAAGAAAAAACAAACAAAGGAACAAAAAGAAAGGATAGAAAAAAAAAGAAAAAAGAAATTAGTGCTGACTCAGTGCAATAATACTATCGACGTTTAAATAGTTCGTATAGTTTAAATCCTAAATCCTCGCTAATTAAGTCATATTTTTTTGCCGTCTCGGTTGAACGATTTAACCGAGCTACGAGTAAATAATACTAAATATCTTCTCATTATAGTTCCCTTCCCCCCTCCACCATAATTTACCCGCCCCTAATCCACCACCAAACCCCTCCCTCACCCTCCTTAGAGGCTCTCTTTTTACCAGAATATATCATACAATCTTATAAAGAGATTAAACGGCTTAATAGTTTCTCCAATGAGTATATATATATATATATATATATATATATATATATATATACACATTATGCATAATAACGCAGTGCATCACGGATTTGCATAATTATTAATTAATAAAATATGTTATAAGATCTTGTTAACCTAAAAAATTATTATTATTATTATTATTATTATTATTATTATTATTATTATTATTATTATTATTACTATTATTTGTATTATTTTTATTATTATTATTATTATTATTATTATTATTATTATTATTATTAATATTATTATTATTATTATTTGTCATGTTACGTCGCTTCTTAACGCAAAACGTTCGTTCGTTTTCTTTCGTCTGAGTGTGTTAGAAAAGAAAAAAAAGAAACAAAAAAAAAAAAATAAGAAAAAAATTATTAAGTTTACTCATGTCGATTGCGTTATGAAAACTTTTATTTCTACGGCTTATTATGCTTTATATAAACGAAAAAGAAAAAAAGGGCAAAACAAAAATTAAACGGGATAATTATAATTCGTACAATTTTTCCCCGGACATCTTTTCTAAATCCTCGTTGTCAGACAAAATGGGTGAATATTTGTAAATAAAACAAAAAAAAAAAAACAAAAAAAAATTGAAGAGAAATAATCATGAGGGGGGGAATATATATATATATATATATATATATATATATATATATATATACACATATAAAAAGTGAAGCAATATTTAACGAAGTGACATAGATAATATAAAGATGTTGTGTGTTAATTTAAGGAAAATATATTAATATTGGATTATATTTAAATTTCAAACAGCGTTCCCCGGGGGTGGGGTGGGGGATCTGTGTGCGTTTGTAAAAAATTGTACTGTGATATGTATGCGTGACGTTATTTAATAAGATAAATTAACGAAAGGAAAAAAATGAAAAGGAAAATGTCAAGTAGGAGATGAACTATAATTAATTATTTTTCTGTGCTCTGATCGGTTATCGAATATAATATTAGTTTTGTGGTTAACTTAAAAAAAAGAAAGAAGAAAAAAAGTAAAAAAGAGTCGATATCGTTTTAATCCTAATAACAATTATGATTATCAAATAATTTCTACATACATATCTAAATACAGCGATTTATAAACAAATGCCATGTCTCAGTGTATTTTCTAATATAAAAGAGAAACGAAAATATAAAAGAAAATAATAATAATAAATAAAAGAGATGTAGTATAATAGTAAAAGACATATAATAAAAAGGGGAATTTTTGTAATATTTTTCTACAAGCTTGGATCTTGTAAAAGAAATAATATTATTTCATAGGGTCTAAATCAACAAGATAACATTTTTCTTAACGACAAACGGTGTGTCATAAATAGATAAATCAATATAATTGATAAAAATTATCCCAGTCGATATATATATATATATATACATATATATATAGCTCTTGCTTATGTAAGAAATTTATTAGTATATATATATATATATATACATATATATCTATATATATCTTTATATATATAATTTTTCTACTTACAATATAATCTCTAATACCAATATGATTCTTTAGGTGTACGATCTTCCTTGATACCCATACTTTCCATAATATCCATTTCGAAGGTTTTCAAAGCAGGCTAAAAGTAATTAAAAACGCATTAGAATTAAATTTGAATTCAAAGATTCGTTCTCGTATGAACCAAACGTTCAGGATGCTTACTTTAAACGTTACTTTCACCACCTCTTCTTTAGGCGTATCCTTCTTTTGATCATGATAAAGACTTGGATGCTTATAATCTATCGTTTCCAACGCGGTTTCGGGAATCGGAATTATTCTACCAGTTCTAACCGATACTCGTACCTTCTTGCCCTCGTCCGTATATCTCCATTCTATCTGAGTACCGTTTCTAACGACACGAACGAAATTATAATGTAATAAAAGGATGGACCAGTAACTAATGTCTTATATAAGCTCCATTAATGTACATACAAGTCTTGCGGATCGACCAAAACGATATCTGTGGTAACCAATAACGGTTGTTCCATGGCAACGTATATCCCAGGAAACGTTTTAGTCTTTCCCATACATTCCAATTTGGTATTAAGACCTTCTACTATGACCCAATTCCTTTCCTGTATTATATCCTTTACTATACCTTGTTTACCTTTATCCTTTCCTATTAATATTTCGACCTGAGACAAATAACAACGACGTTTTGTACATTTTAATAACTACAAATGGGATAATAATGTAATAAAGTTATCGTACAAACGATAAAAATGAATAACGATCTGAGATTACGAAATATAAGAGAAAAAGAAAACAAAAAATTATATATATACATATGCATATATTTCATTACCCTGTCGCCACGAAAGAAACTCCAATCCTTTATAGGCTCTACGTGTACATGACAAGGTAAATTATTCATTTTACTATTTTCTATCTTAAAATTATTCGTCCATGGTCTGTAAACAGAAAACCAGAAACGTTTGCGTTCATGGTTACGTGGAAGATATTGCGGTTTGCCTCGAGGTGTACGCCAATAAACCTAATTTGGTAAAAATATAACGATACAATGATATCTCGTAACAAATATATCGGGATATGGAATAAAAAAGAGAGATAGGTTATAATTATATATTCGTTCGGAGTGAACAAAATTTGATAAATGAATGACGACGTACTTGTCGCATAGTACGTTCTATGTAGGAATCTGGTAAATTCGAATATTTCTTCGACCATTCTAGCACTCTTTGGAACAAATTACTTGTTAACTTCATGATTCTTCTTTAACGTTGCAAAATTCTTGCGTTTGAAGAAAAAGCACAACACGAAAAAGGATATAAATCTGACGAAACTCCACCCTACGTAATCAATATCGTTTCCACACGCTACACAGTCCTACCAACGTTATCGTAACAAACATGACCGCAAATCGATTTTGGGCAAGTATCGACTAAATTGTCCGTTTAATTATTAAAATATATTTCTCATTGTCGCGAACGTTAAATTTTCGTGACGTCGTACGCGATGAATCAAATCGAGCGTTCGATCATTTCGAGTAAACGAAATTTGTTCGTAGAGAAGGAAAAGAAAAGAAACACGCGGGAAAAAAGCGGGAAATTCGAAAACATTATTGCAATATTAAATAACAAATGTTAATGTTTACGTTTACGAAAGATCGCATATAAGTATTGTTAAAAGTAAAGAATATTCGTATGGGCGATCGATAATTTTTTAAAGGATTTCGCAATACATCGAATCAAAATCGAAAATGAATCTATAATTTTTGTTTTCTCTCATATCGTTAATTTATTTAACGGAAACGAAGGAATGTCTTTATTACGATACGGTGAATATTTACGCGAGACGAAATAATTAATGAAAGGATGTTGATAAATCTCATAAGTGACGAGAAGAAGGAGTATTGAAGATATTATCTTACGTATCGTATATTGTGTACGTTATACCATGTACCGTTGGCTTACATATAAGTAGATGCTAAAGACTGAACGCACGTTGTTTTCTATTAAAAATTAAAAATGTTGGCTGTCGTTATTAAAAGGACCGTACCGCGATTAGATTTACGAAACTTGTATGTATCCGTAGCATGTAATAATTGTATATTGGGAATGAATAGATATCAATCCAAAAAATTAATATTACCGTCTATAACCTCCAAAGGAAATATAATAATATGTAGAAATTTTTCACATAACGAAAAGGAGGGAAAGGAGAAAGAATTTTTTCCACAGCTCATACCTGGCCCCTTTATAGTCACATATTCTACTTTTAATTTCTTTAAAATACTTTGGTATAAATTTTGTATACCATATCTAACGAAAGATCACGAGTTTGAGTTGAATAATATCTTGGAATCGGCTAGAAAAGTAAGTTGAATGATTGTACGTAACGTCGTAGCATCGAATCATATTACTTATTAATACCTTTAACGTCGGAGAGTTAAGAAATTGTTTCTTTGAGAATAATTGACGGATTGAGATCGACCCATGGGATACAATAAAATTAATTAATGAAATTACTTTCAGGCGGCGTCGATGGTATCCATAGCATTGTCCAATAAAGATTACGATTCTTTGAACGATCTTGTAGATAGTGATGTATTAGAAATATTAAAATTAAGAATAGACTCATTGACCGAAGAGCAAAGAAAACTTATCGCTATGACTGAAGAGAGTATATTTTTGTACTTTCCTTATAATCTCAAATGCATAATAAGTTCGGAAGGTAATTGAATTGGGTTATAGAAATACAAATTGGTTTTATATATTTTTGAAATAAGATGCTTCGTTTCATATATATATATGTGTATATAATTTTCTTATAGATACAAAAACTGTAGAATTGGAAGTGGTTATATATTACATACCAGGTATTAATATTAAGGAATTGTTTTCTGGAAATAATATGGCTAAATTTATGAAGCTCGATAAGTACGTAAGCAATTATACATTTAAAAAAGATTATATCCAGGGCAGTGATACCTATTGGATAATCAAATATCTTAACCACTTACGTATAATGAAAATAATGTAACCGTCATTCGATAGTTAAAACTATCGATAAGAATAAAAAACAATAAATATAAATAAAAATAAAGAAAAGATATATTATTAGATTGTAAATAAATAGAAATAGAGAAAAGAGGTTACTTTGTTGCAAGATGAAAGTATAAAGATAAAGATGTAGTTATTTTATGTAATAAATATTTCAATTTCTTTTTATTAAAATATCCTACTAAAAGAAAAAAATATATATATATATATTCTCAAGATAATGACATTCGTTTATATAAAATATCGGATCGTAAGGTTCAATTGTATCTTTCGATTAAATGGATGAACGCGAGAGATATCAATTAAATATTGACAAGTCGCTCTTTCCGAAAATCTAACACTCCAAAAATTAAAAGCATTCGTAATGTTATCGCTTATGTCTTACAATCGACGTAATAAAATATCTTTCTGAAAGATCTTTAACGACAAACGCATATATTCCGTGTCATCTAACGAAAGTAACGAAATATTTTGACCAATCAGAATCAAGAATTATTATTACAAAATCATCGTCATTAAAGAATCACATACAACGTACATAAGTACATGCATACATCCACACGCAATATATTAAAATGTAAACACCACAGTAAAAATTCGTCTGGTCTTCCAAATAAATCAAACATATTCTCTATACTCGAAGGAGATCTGCCTTACCGATAAATTACGTCTTACTAAATCGAAGAACACGTGATGCACACTGTTCGGGAAGAACGACCAATGGAAACGATCGAAACATTTCCACCAATCGGACGCGAGTATCTCGTATTCGAAGAAAAGAAAAAAAATAAAAGAAACGAAAGAAAACAATCTTTGTCTGGCTATCGTAGATTATCGCGGATTAAACGTGTTCCATCGTTCGTAGGACGAAGTTTGTTATAAATAACGAGAAAAAAGGAACAAAAAATAAAAACAAAAATAAAATCCTCTTCCACCTTGAAACGATACATAAATCGCAAAAGATATTTTCACTCGTAGATTCGATAGTTATCTATCTTACCGACGCGACGGTACGACGAATTATTAATTCTAAAGAACGAACGTATGTTTGTGTGCGCGTACATTCGTACGTACACGTGTATACGTGTCCGTGCGTTTGTACGTACGTGTACTCTGATCGTTAATAAACGAATGGTGAGGGCGCTGTCGATGTCCGAAACGATGTCGACCAATGGGCCCGCGAAAATGGTGTTGCTGCGCGTAACGTGTGGCGCGCAGTGCCGCATAATTTAGGGTATCGTAGTGGATCGTCAGTGCCATCGAGAAGGCAGTCGGTTACGGATTTGAAAAGTGAACGAACGAACGAACGAAAGAGAGAGAGAGAGAGAGAGAGAGAGAGAGAGAGATAGAGATAGAGATAGAGAGAGAAAGAGAGTAGAGAGGTTGAGCTTGACCGAAGCTAAGCTAAGCAAAGCAAAGCAAAGCATAGCAAAGCAAGCTAAGCTAAGCTAAGCTAAGCTAAGCTGAGTCGAGCCGAGCTGAGCGAAGCTGAGCGGAGCGAGCCGAACGGAGCCGAATAGAACCGAGCCAAAGAAGCGAGCGAGGGAGCGAGCTAGCTAGCTTAGCTAGCTAGTTAACGAACGTACGACGGACTACGAGAGAGAGAGAGAGAGAGAGATAGAGATAGAGATAGAGAAAGAGAAAGAAAGAGAGAAAAGAAAACGTCTGAGCGAGCGAGCTTAACGAACGAACGAACGAACGAACTCGGTGGAGGTGGTGGTGGAGTGTTTAGTAGTATTCGGTATCGACGAGAACGCGCGCGCGTGTGTGTCTCTCTCGCGTCCGTGAATTCGCGCGAGCTTGCTTGTGCTTACTCACTTTTACTTGCGTGCGTGCGTGCGTGCGTTCGTTCGTTCGTTCGTTTTGTGCGTGCGTGCGTGCGTCGTCGTGCGTGTTTCTCTCTATCTTCTCCGTGCGTGCGTGCGTGCGGCGTGCGTGCGTGCGTGCGCCGAGTCGTGCGTGCGTGTGTGTGTGTGGGTGCGTCGTCGTCGTCGTCGTCGTCGTCGTCGTCGTGCTCTTGCTTACGGCTTGTGTACATACGTATATAAGAAAAAAAAGTTAGTGGTGTCTCCTCTCCTCTCACACTCCCTCCCTTTCACCCACCCTCCATCCCCTACGTTCCTCACCCTTTTTAATAGTGCGTCGATGAAAAGGAGGTTCCTTTAAAGTGAGTGAGTGAGTGAGTGAGTAGTGAGTGATCGAGACTCTGAGAGAGAGAGACGGATAGAGAAAAAGAGAGAGAGAGAAAGAGAGAGTAAGAGAAAGAGAGTAAGTGAAATAAAGAGAATAGAGCGGAGTGGAGTTAGAGAGTGGGGAACGGGTGGGAAATTGGAGGGGTTTAGGGGTGTACGGGGGGGTGGGGAAGGGTGTAAGGGACAGAAAAGGGAAAAAACGCGCAGGGGAAACGCGCACGTCGACGACTCCTCGCGTTCACCACCACCACCACCACCACCACCACCGTGGATTGTAAAAGAACGTTGGGAGACGAGTGTGTTGGTATCTCTCTCTCTCTCTCTTTCTCTAAATTTCTCTCTTTTTTCTTTTTCTCTTCCCCACCTCTCTTTCACTCTCTTTCTCTCTCGTTCTCGTTCTTGCTCACTCTTTCCATCTCTCTCTTTCTCTCTCTCTCTCTCTCTCTCTCTCTCTCTCTCTCTCTCTCTTTCTCACTCTGTCCCTCGCTCGTGTCTCTCTCCTCGTCGGTGTATATTAGCAATCTCCTAGTGTGTTGTGTGTGTGTTCGGTGTAGTCCGGTCTCTCGGAAAAGTCCAGTGGCGGCCGCTAAGAGAGAGAGAGCCATCATGGCGAATCCACGGAAATTTAGTGAAAAGATTGCCTTGCTCAACCAGAAGGAGGCGCAGGAAACGGCAGCATTCGAGGCGATCTTGCGAGAAGTATCGGACGTCACGAGCAGAGTAAGGAAATCACAATAGGTCCTTATCTTAAGGGACAGTCTCTCTCTCTCTCTCTCTCTCTCTCTCTCTCTCTCTCTCTCTCTCTGTATCTCTCTCCCCGTCTCTTTCTTTCTTTTTCTCTCTCTCTCTTTCTTTCTTTCTTTCTTTCTTTCTTTCTTTCTTTCTTTCTTTCTTTCTTTCCTGTTCTTTACTTCAATGTTTTTCCATATAAGTCTTTCTCTGTCTAACGCACACGTTACGTTACGAAGAACGTTGAGAACGTTTTCTGAAAGAGAGAGAGAGAGAGAGAGAGAGAGAGAGAGAGAGAGAGAGAGTGAGAGGAATGAAAGAGAGATGGAAAGGAGTGAGCGAGTGAGAGAGAAGAAGCTTCTTGTTTACGTTCTTTCTCTCTCTTTCTCTCTCTCTCTCTCGCTCGTTCGCTCTCTTCTTCTTCTTTTTTCTTTTTCTTTTCTCATACCGAGACTACGTTTTATGCGCACAATGTGCAACTTCATTTCACAGCGTGTATGTGTATGTATATATATATATATATATATGTGTGTGTGTGTGTGTGTGTGTGTACAATACATATCTACATGTGTACATATGTAATATATATATATATATATACGTATTATACATACTCATATTAGTCAGATACATATGTGTACATATGTACATATGCTCGTAGAAGCTTACTACTTATTTACTTACATACTTATTCGGTTACTACTTATATGTTAGTTTATTGGTTAGAGAAGAGAATGAGGAGGAGGAGGAAGTGTTGGAGGTGGTAGAGGAGGAGGAGGTGAAGGAGGAGATGTTGGTAAAGCAAGTAGTAGTGTAGTAGTAGTAATAATAATAATAGTAATAGTAAATAAAATTATATATTCGGTGGGAGTGTATACGCTCGAGCGCGCAAATGCGTGTTTTCTCTCTCTCTCTCTCTCTCTCTCTCTCTCAACGAAAAGAACGTGCTTTTTGGCATGTCCGTAAGCGCCGCGACCGCGATGCGACGCAACGTGATCCGATCCAATCCGATCCCACGCGATTCGATGCAATAAAAAGCGCGTTGTTTCGTTCGTTCTCTCTCTCTCTCTATCTCTCTCTCTCTCTCTCTCTCTCTTTCTATTTCTCTTTCTCTTTCTCTCTTTTTCTTTCTGAGAGTACGACGACACGAGATACTAAACGGGCGTAATTCTTTTATTTTTTATTTCATTCCATTTCGTTTTATTTCGTTTCATTTCGTTTTATTTCGTTTCATTTCGTTTCATTTCGTTTCATTTCGTTTCATTTCGTTTTATCATAATTTTATTTTATTTCATTTCGTTTTATCATAATTTTATTTTATTTTATTTTATTTCGTTTCAATTCATTACAATATTGTTTTATTCTATTTCGTTTCAATTCATTATAATATTGTTTTAATCCTATTTCGTTTCATTTAATTATTATTTTGTATTATTCCATTTCGTTTCAATTCGTTATAATTTTGTATTATTCTATTTCGTTTCATTTAATTATAATTTTGTTTTATTCCAGATCGTATAATTTCATTATGATTTTATTTCGTTTTATTTCATTATAATTTTGTTTCATTTCATTTCATTTCATTTCATTTCATTTCATTTCACTTCATTTCGTTATAATTTATATATTACTTTATTTTCATTTCAATATCATCATTTCACTTTTATTTCGTGTCATTTCATTATAATTTCGTTTTATTTCAATTTCATTTCACTGTAATTCAATTCAATTTAATTTTTACTTTACTTTCTTTCGTTTTTCGTATTTTATTTCATTTCAATTTATTTTATTTCATTATAATTTTACATCATTTCACTTTAATTCACTGTAATTTAATTTTGTTTTGTTTTATCTGATTTTATTTTATTATTTTTTTTTTTTTTTTTTTTTGTATTTTATTTCATTACAGTTATTCTTTCTTTTTTATTTCATTTCATTACAATCTTATATTGTTTTGTTCGGTTTTATTTTATTTTGTCATCTTATCTTATATTATTATATTTTATTTCGTTTTCTTTTAATTCAATTCGTTGTTTTTTCTTTTATATTTAATTTAATTTTATTTAATTTTGTTTTCATTGTATTTACTTTTTATTATCTTCGATGGGGTTTATGTCTCCTACATTGCTTTGGACGAAGAGGAGGATGGAATGGTGAGAGATACAGAGATAAAGATAGATAGATTTAGAGAGAGAGAGAGAGAGAGAGAGAGAGAGAGAGAGAGAGAGAGAGAGAGAGGGCGGGGGGGGGGGAGATGGTGATAACGTCGCGTTGTACAATATTTTCCTATGTCGTCGTCGTCGTTTTTGTTTTTGTTTTTGTTTTTGTTTTTGTCGTCGTCGTCGTCGTAGTCGTTCTCATCGTTGTTTTTGTTGTTATTGACGATTATGTTATTACGTCATTTGATCGACGAACGACCGTCCGTTTCGTTGACCTTAAGCGTATATTGTTACGTTTTAATGTTTTACGAAAGATCGCCTTGTTTTGTCAGACTTTTTTTTTCTTTTTCTTTTCCTTTACTTATCTTTCGTTTACTTTTTTTTTTTTTTTTTTTTACTTCTTTACTTATTTTTCGTTCGATTTTTATCCGTTCGTTCGTTGAAGGAGTAAAGATGGTAGGTAGTTTTATGTCGATAGGTGAGCATCGTAGGTTAGTTATGATCATCATCATCATCATCATTATTATTATTATTATTATTGTTGTCAATTATAATTTTGTTATCTCTTTTCATTATTATTTTTTATCTACTCCTTTATTTTTTTTCTTTTATTTCTCTTCCTTCTAGTAGGTATAGTCGTCTCGAAACGTACGAAAAATTTTGCTCTTTCATATTCCCCGCCTTTCATTCGCGAAATTCAGTTCGATCGATTCATATCGATCGATTGCGATATATCGAAAATCTGTTATAGTCTTGAATATTTGAAAGATCTTTTGCGTTCGATCGATTAATCTATTATTCCCTTTGCTTTCATTTCTTTGAGAATATCGTCGATCGTTCGATCAATCGAACAGTTTCGATATACGTCTCGAATCTACGAACGATTATCCGTTCGACGCGTTTATTTCCTTCGGGATTTTCTTTTCTTTTCTTTTTTTTTTTTTTTTTTTTTATGGAATGAATTAGAAATCTAGAAATTCATTTATTATATATATATATATATATATATATATGTATATTAATTACTAAATAAATAAATAAACGAATATTTTTGTTTCTTAATCATACTTGTATCGATTTTCTTTGATTACTCGATTAATCGAGGATATCGGAATTGTTTCGAGTTTTACAAAACAAAAAATATATATATATATATATATAGATAGATTGATAAAAAAATAGATGGATAGATAGATAATCAGTTATTTTTAGGAATCGTTTGATCTTTTGCAATCGCGTATTCTCCAATGAGAGATAAACGATTAGAAATTCTAATTTAAAATGTTCCACGAAGTATAGGAAGTCGAAGACGTTAGTCGTAACAAAAAGATTCCTGATAATTAGGCTCGTTTCCATAACGACTATTGTTCAGTCAATGTCTTCTTCATCTTCTCATTTCTTATTTTTAACGCTTCCAATTCTATTTCTAACTTATCTTACTTTTATCAATGAAAACGAGAATACGAAGTGTTATAATTAAAGTCGTTTATTAATTCGAAGTCTACAAATTTTATCGGATGAAAAAGAAGATAATAAATAAATAAATAAATAAATAAATAAGTAAGAAAAAAAAATGAAAAAATATAATAATGAAAAGTAGATTAGAAACGAACGAAAATGAATTAATGATGAACGACTGAAAAGTGATGAAATAAGAGAAATAATAATAATAATAATAATGATAATGATAATGATAATAGTAATAGTAATAGTAATTGATAAATATATTACAGTTACTTAAAAACTATATAAATATATGTATGAAAGAAAAAAAAAAAATCAAAAGCAATGCCTTTTATTTTTAGTGAATTTAATGAAATATAATTTTAAAAGCGAAATAAAAAGGGAGTGATGGAGAGATAGTGAAGGAGAGAGAAAATTATCGACGATTAGTATAATTTAAAGGGTCTTGCCACAATATTTAGAAAGCTAATCCTCTTATACGTGTGTGTCTCTTTTAGAGGCGAAATTTTGTAACAGAGTTTGATTATGGTTGACTGACTCGTTCTCCTCTTTGATTCGTTCGTCCGGAATAGGCAAATTAATTTTCTGGAAAATTGATTAATATACCGTGTGTTCACCTTTATAATATATATATATATATATATATATATATATATATATATATATATATATATATAACGTATATGTTAATACGTATATGAGCCCGATAATTATTTGGCAGAGTGATAAAAAGAGAGAGAGAGAGAATATTTTTTCTTAAATTTTTTTATAAGTATTTTATTCATTATATCGTATAATAATATTATTACAAGATAGTATTATTCGTTAGTATCATTTATGTGATATACATAGTAAATGGAGTTTGATCATTAATATATTTTTTATTCATCGGCATAATCATTCGTTTATTTATATTTCCTCGATTCAGCGTAATTCTGTTTTTTGGTTTCTTTTTTTTGTTTTGTTTTGTTTTGTTTTCTCTCTTTTTTTTTTTTTTTTTTTTTTTTTTTTAAAGAAACGCAACTCATCGATCACCATTCTAATCTGATCTAAATGTGTAAAGTTTTAAAAAAGAATTCTACTTAGTTAATGTAATGTTCATTATTGCATACGTTTTATATACATATTTGTATATGTGTATATATATATATATATATATATATATATATATATATATGTATTTGTGTGTGTGTATAAAATTTTTCTAATATGAATCACTAAAACGAGTCAAACCAGTTGTACTATGCTTTTACTTAACCGTTTTCTAACCAAAGGTTAACGTCCTACTTTCGTTTAGTATATGATTCAACCAATAACTATGCATCTAGTCTCTTATCGTGATTTCTAATTTTCTCTAAAACATCATTACGAAAATGATCGCTCATTGAAATTGAAAATTATTCCTTTCCTTTATTACCTTTTCTCTCTCTCTCTCTCTCTCTCTCTCTCTCTCTCTCTCTTCTTTTCTTATTCTTTCTTTTTTTTCTGTTTCATTACGTTTTATTTGTTCTTACTTTCGAGTTTTTTTTTTTTTTTTTTTTTCTTTGTTATTTCATACGAGTCGTAAAAAGTTTCATGCCAATTCATTCGCCAACTTGTTTATGACAAATTTTATGCTAATTCATTCGGTTGCGTAGAACGACGTTGGCCTTTTTTTCTTCTTCTTTTTTTTTTTTTTTTTTTTTTTTTTTTTTTTTTTTTTTTTTTTTTTTTTTTTTAGAGCAACGTCGATCTAATTCGAGAATAAGTTGTCTACCTTATGTCCTATTGGATTAGATTAGATTAGATTAGATATGCATTGCTTGTAAATTTCTTTATATAAAAAAAAAAAAAAAAAAAAAAAAAAAAAAAAAAAAAAAAAAAAAAAAACGGAAAGAAAAGGATTTTTCTCTGCTCTCAGTTTTTTAACCGCATATATTCCAAAAAGCACGAAAAGAGAGAAGAAAAAAAGGAACAGAAAAACAAGAAAAATTCTCATCCGAGGATTGTCGCGATTTCGGGATGTACGATTACGCAAAGCAAAAAAAAAAAAAAAAGAAAAAAGAAAGATAAAAGTAGAAAAAAGATTTCTCTCCGCGATATTGCGAGAACGAAATTGCAGGCACGAGCCCCCCATGTATTTTGGAATTTATAAAAAGTGAACAAAGAAAACGAAATAAGAAGAAAAAGAAGGGGAAGAAGTTTCTCTTTCGGGTACCAAAAAAAAAAAAAAAAAAAAAAAAGAAGAAACGCTACGGCGTTTCTCCAAAAAAAATAAAAAAAAAATAAAAAAAAAAATAAAAAAAAATAAATAAAAAAAAAAGCAAGAGAAAGTAAATAAAAAAAGAATTCTTATGGCCCGTTCTACAGGCGCTTCTATTCGATTTATATTTACTTTATACGTTGAAAATGGAATTTAGAAGGTTTTATGAAAAATAAAAATGCCAAGGCAAGAACCTGTTTAGAGAAGTATGTTTCGAAGGAAAGTTTTATATTATATATATATATATATATATATATATATATATATCTTTCACATAAGTTCTATCTCTTTCTCTCTTTCTCTGTATTTTAATCCAGGAAGAAAATAATCTTTACGAAGAGATCTCGGACTTTATCATTTAAAGAAAAAACAAGATAGATAGAGACAGAGAGAGAGGGACAGAGAGAGAGAGAGAGAGAGAGAGAGAGAGAGAGAGAGAGAGAGAGAGAGAGAGATCAGAAAGCAAATATTATCTTTGTCTCTTTCTCATTCTCTTTTCTTTTCTTTTCTTTTTTTTTTTTTTTCTTGTTCTTCCCATCTTTTTTTTTTCATTCTTTTAATTCACAAGTACGTATATAATAATAATAATAATAATAATAATAATAATAATAATAATAATAATAATAATAATAATTAGAAAAAAAACGAATCAAAAACAAAATAATATAAGATAAAATAAAGTAGAATAAAAAAAGTAGAAAAATTTTTGATTCTCCAAGCACGATTGCCGTTATTGGCAATGAAGTAAGAAAGAAAGAAGGAAATAAAAAAAGAAAGAAAGTTCGTGGACTATTATTGGTAGTACGATAGGGAAAAAAAAATTGTTGTCTCGAAATAACCACCCCCCTTTCCCTCCCCCACCGAATACAAAAGAAAAAGACAAAATTGTTAAGATTTCGATTCTTTGAGATTCTCGTGGATAGAAAAAGGAGAAGATAGGGTAAATGAAATTGCGAGATCTTTCATGAGAGTCTCGATTGAAAAGAAATCTTCACGATTGAAAAGAAATCTTTACTATTAAAAATAATCTTCACGATTATAACAAAAACCCTTACGATCAAAGTCGCAAGAGTAGTGTTTGTTACGAATTGGCTCGAAAAACGAACGAAAAAAAAAGCGAAGAAGGAAAAGAAAAAAATTTTTTTCCGAAGATTGAAAAGAAAAATATCTCTTTCGAATGGTCAGGAAGAATGAAAAGGAACATAAAAAGAAGAAAGAAAAAAATAGAAATCAAAATTACAATGAGAAATTCCAATTAAATTTGTTCCCCTACGAAGAAGTGTCAATTAAAAATTTCTTCGAAAAATATGTTCGATTTTAAATCCCAAGAAAAGGTTTGTCCTTCTTCTTCCTCTTTTTTTTTTTCTTTTTTTTTTTTTTTTTTTTTCTTTCATTGCAGATTGACGATTAACGATGTACGAAAGAGACGAGAAAGAAGGGAAAAAAAGAAAGAATGAAAAGAAAAAAAAAGTAGAAAAAGAAGAAGGAAAGAAGAATCTTTTCTAAGAGTTTTGAAAGTCGATTCTAAAAAAAAAAAAAGAAACGAAAAAGAAAAAAGAAAAAGAAAAAGTACAAATAAAGAAAGGGTTGGAAAGAAAAAATTTCAATTCAATATTTTCTATAGGGTCGAACGATAGGTAATTGAATGAATGAATGAATGAATGAATAAATAAATAAATAAATAAATAAATAAATACATACATAAATACAGAAATAAATTAATAAACAAAGAACAAAAACAGAGATAGAGATATAGAGATAGAGAAAGAAAAGAAACGGAAAAAAAGAAGAAAAAAATAATTTCTCTATCCCTTCCAACCCTCCAACCCCCGGATTACTCTCCCACCCTCCTTCCTACCGTCCCAGCCAACCCTACTACCTAATCGCTTGTAAAATAAAATTTGTCGAGAATCAATCAATGTCCATCGTTAGTTAACTCTCGTCCCGTAATCGTGCTTGGAAGAAGATGATATCGCTTATTTCGATTAAGCGATTTGTCAAAGAGACGGACTCTTGGCTACTTAGGTCGCGTCGGCGAGCAGTTCGGTTGGTGCGAGTCCCACGGGATCTGGCGTCCCGGATGCCGTCCCGCTCTCCGTCAAGAGTGCCGGTGCCAGTCCTCCCCAGTCAACCGGCAAGCATCTTCACATTAACCTGGGCAATCAGTTTCGTGCAGGAGGTTCATTGCCTAACGTTAACAACAATGCTAACTGTGCCAACGACACGAAGGAGCATCATCCTTCGCAACACACTGGCGCCGTTCATTCGATCGATCTTAAGGTATTGGATGATCATCATCATCATCATCATCATCATCATCCTCATCATCTTCATCATCCTCATCATCCTCATAATCATCACCATTATCATTATTATTATTATTATTGTCGTCATCACCCACCAACACCAACACCAACACCAACACCGATACCTATACCAATACCAGCAACATCACTGTTGTCATTATCGTTGTTGTTGTTGTTGTTGTTATTATTGTTGTTGTTGTTATTGTCGTTGTTATACAATTCACTCTCTGTCTTTACTCTCTTCTTATTTTATTTTTGTGATTGATAAAAAGAGAGAGAGAGAGATATATATATACATATACATACATTCATACATACATGCATGCATGCATGCATGCATAAATGCATACATAAATCACGGCACGCTCGCTGTTCCATATTTTTTCGTTTTCGTTTTTTTTTTTTTTGTTTGCTTTT
>OU426866.1:4435601-4453101 GCA_911387685.1 Dolichovespula media
TCGGCCTAATTTTTTACGTCGTAAATGTCATCAATTTTAACGACGTGATATTAAAAATTACTCGTTGCATGACATTTGAAATTTGTCCCCCCCCCCCTCCTCCCAATAAATATATTTAAAAAAAAAAATTAAAAAAAAAGGAAAACGAAAAGAGAAACAAAAAAATTATTTAATACTGACGAATAAATTTTTAATAACGATATATTTAATATATTACAATTTACATAACGATTAGAAAAGTGATTAGAGCGTGTAATCTTTTTTTTCTCTCTCTCTCTTTCCTTTACTCCTTCTCTTTTTCTTTTTTCATTTCATTTTTCTACATTAAGAAACGACGGGGACGTCTTCTTTGTATTTTTCTTTTTGCTTTCTTCGTAATTAAAAAAAAAAAAAAAAAAAAAAAAAAAAAAAAAATTAAAAAAAAATTAAAATTCGTTCTATTTCGTCGTAAAAAAAAAATTTCTTTTGGATCTCGTAAATATTTGCGAAAGCGTACTTCCGATTATCACGAAAATTTTCCTTTCTTTCTTTTTTTTCCAAACGTCGAAAGGATAATTTCCCCTTTCTTCCTCATTTCCTTCTTTTTTTTTTTTTTTTTTTTCACATCCTCCTTTATTATTAATTATCAGCGTTGTGTCAATTATTAGAGTTTTTGGAGATTGAAAATAAAAATTGACCGACGTATATCGAATATAAAATAGAAATACAAGATAGGATACCCTTCGTTATCTTATCTGTCGCGGTGGCAGCGGCCAGTAATATCGATTTTGTGGTATTAAACGTCAGGGACGTAACGCGAATAAAGTTGCCTTGAGAAATTTATATCGTGTGTCCGTGTATGTATGTATGCATGCATGCATGTATGTGTGTTTTTTTTTTTAAATATTAATTAATTGGGAACAATTTTATTTGTTCGACAAATAACACGGACACAAGTTTATATATTGACGATAACAATTTTGAAAAATATTGACAATAATTGGTACACCAATTTTGCGTACGTGTGCGTTTTATATGCATGCATGGGTGTGATTGAAAATTTTGAAATTATTATTTCGAAAAAAAAAAAAAAAAGAAAGAAAGAGAACAGAAAAAATACAATACATTGTAACTACTCCGTGCACTGATATTTCTCACTTATTTTATATATTATATATATTATATATTATATATATATATATATATCTAAAGAGAAATACAATTAACATGGGTAAAATAATAATTAACAAAATCAATTAAATGTAGCTCGAAGCTTGACGACAGTTCTGCGCTAATATTTCTTTACGTATTTTATTAAAAAAAAAAAAAAAAAAAAAAGAAAAAGAAAAGGAATAAAAAAAAATGTAAGATAAAAATATGACGTTAATTAAAATCATAAACTATGAAACTAATCAATGAACACGTTTCAATCGATCGATCTTAAAATTTCAAAGATGTTACATTGTAAGAGTTCAAAAATAAATAAATAAATAAATAAATAAATAAATAAATAATAATAATAATAATAATTTTACACTAATATATCACTCGTTCATCATCTCTATATAGAGATATGAAATATATAAATAAATTCTAACAATAATAACGACAATAAGAGTGGCAACAAAATATGGGGGAGGATTTACAAGGTCCGTCTTGGTGTCAACGACTTCTAAAATCGATTTTCGCGATAAGAAAGAAAGAATGAGAGAGAGAGAGAGAGAGAGAGAGAGAGAGAGAGAGAGAGAGAGAGAGAGAGAGAGAGAGAGAGAGAGAGAGAGAGAGAGGACGATGCCAAAAAGTCGTGTCACGACCCACGCAATAAATACATCCATACACATACACACACACACAATATATATATATGATATATATATATATATACACACACACATTCATCAGATATGTAGAAAACGGGCAGAACATTTTTTTTAAATAATTTAAAAAACAAATAAATCAATCGTACTTTTTTCAAGATCCTTTAGGGCATGTATTTGAGCTCAATAATTTTTCAACGATCTAGACTCGTGATTGATTACTATAAAATTAAATTAAAATTAATAATAATTATTATAATGAATATAATAATAGTTACCATAAAAATATATATATATATATATATATATATATATATATATAAAAGTTAAAATGGAACGAAGAAGAATAATTGATTTCTTAAAAAGTGATCTAAGAAATCTTCGAACCACCCACACGAACTTTCGACCCGCCCTTTCATTTACATTGTTTTTCCTTCTTCTTTTATACATAAATTTCATAAATTGAACTAATTAATCAATCGATTGGCAAATTAATTAATTGATTAAATGAAAAAAAAAAAAAAATAAGAAGAATAAGAGACGAAACTTACCCCGGCATTAACATTCTTCATCGAAACGAAGACAACAAATACGGCGAAGAACAATTTTCCATCCATTTTCTTTTTCGTTTCTTCCTTTCTTTGTTTTTTTTTTTTTTTTTTTTATTTTATTGGTGGTTTTTGTTTTTGTTTTTGTTTTTGTTTTTCTTCACCAAAGAAAAAAATAGAGAGAGAGAAAAGAATTAAATCCCCCCCGACAAAAGGAAACCTATTTATTATTTTTATCTATTGCTATTCTATTACTTATTTATTCCTTTATTTATCTATCTATTTATTTATTCATTTATTTATTTATTTATTTTTTTATACTCTTCCTTACGAATTCGCTTGTTCACAACGATACGTTACGGCGCGAAATACAAGACCGGGATCTAATGCCGACCGTATTTATAATCCTCGAAATTAGAAACGGGATGTGGGCGTTATAAAAGGGGACGTTTGAAGAGAAGCATTAGGCTAATTTCATATTATCCGTTCTTACGATTCCCGAAGTTCATTTCGCGGTCTATAGTCTAGCTAATTGTTGACGTTACTTAAGTGTATATGGTAAAAATGAAGGAATAACAACAACGACGATGACGACGTACAGACGACAAAAATAAATAAAAAAAAAAAAGAAAATAAAAAATTAAAACAAAACAAAAAAAAAAGGAAACAAAAAGATTGAAATTCACTCATGTGACACGTCTCATCTCTCCGCGATATCATTATTGTTACATTTGGCATATATATATATATATATATGTGTGTGTCTGTGTGTGTGTATACATATGTATATATATGTATATATGTACGCGACAAGCGTTTCAATGGCGATTAGAGAGTCCTTGATTACATCATACATAGTGCATATAAATCTATCCGACAAATATATGTACATAGAATCTTAGGAATGGTGTTTAGTTGTAATTCATTGTCAATGATATCGAACGGATTATTTTTTTTTCCCTCTCAAATGTTTTTTTTTTTTTCTTTTCCTTCTTATTTCTTTTTTCTTCCTCCTCTTCCTCTTCCTCGTCTTCTTGTCGTTGGTTATTTCTTTTATTTTTATTTTTCTTTTTTCTTTTTTTTTTTTTTTTCCTTTTTGTCTATTTCTTCGCATCTCGCGCATCGGTAAGGCCGCAATAACAAGTTGGATAATACTAAACGTTACATCGTGATTTCTTTTAAATCGGCTTACTCATAATGTACCATTAGTAAATCCTTCATTATATATTTAACTACCTCGACTTCCTATCGCAATTTTTATTTCTCTTCTTTTCGTTTGTCTTGTCTATTTTTTTTTCTTCCTCTTTTGTTTCCTTTTCATTTTCTTGTTTTTTTTTTTTTTTTTTTTTTTCCCTTCTTTTTTTCCTAATCGCTTCACACTCGAGGATAGAAATATTTATTAATGCGACGAGGCAGATTTAAATATATATATATATATATATATATATATATATATATATATATATGTATTTACAATAATAAAATATGTATTACAATGTTAATATATATGTATTACAATAATATATCCTATATCGATATATAATATATAATATATATATATATATATATATATATATATATATATATTAATAATATTACTATTAACGATAGTATACATTAATAGCATAACAATAGTATAATAATACAAATACGATTAATAAAAAAAAATAAAATATTTTAATTTCATACGTTTAAAGAAAAAAAAAAATTTAATTTCATTCTCTCTATCTCTCTCTCTCTCTCTCTCTCTCTCTCTCTCTTTCTATTTCATTCATTCATTCCTTCATTCTTTTTATCCTTTAGTTTCTTTTCTCTCTCTTCTTTTTATTTTTTTTTTTTAATTTCTCTCTCTCTCTCTCTCTCTCTCTCTCTCTCTCTCTAGAGCATCTTTTATTAAATAAGAAGATTCCGATTAAACTTCACCCCCGTCCCTACCTCCCTCCCTCACCGCACCCTAACCCTAACCATCCACCGTTTTAAAATGCTTTTCAAATTAAAAAATAAAATTCATCAAGGAAATTGACAGATGGATCGTTTGGAGTGGTGGTGGGTGGTGGGGGGCTATGGTTGGCGAGGAATGGAGAAGAGGAGTTCGGGGTTGTAGGAGCGGGGGGTTGGGGGAACGGGGTGGGAGAGTGAGCGTTTAAAAATTCTCGAGTTTGAAGAAAAGTAGATGGGTTGTTGGTGAGTGACTAGGCGAAGGTGGTTGGTTGGGTGGGTGGGTGGGTTGGTTGGGTTGCTGAGTTGAGGCGAGGCGTGGCGCGGTGAGGTGAGGTGAGGTGAGGCGTGGTGAGGTGAGGTGAGGTGAGGGTGGTCTAGCAAGGTCGAGTTTCGATCGGTCGGTCGGTCGAGAGAAGAAATGCATCATGGATCGGGGTCAAGAGAGCACTCGGCTTTTTTAAACTGGCTGCTGCACAGGGTTCGACGTTTTTCCAAGCGCGTGCTCTTCTCTCTCTCTCTCTCTCTCTCTCTCTCTCTCTCTCTCTCTCTCCATCTCTTTTTATTTCTTATTTTTTTTTTTTTTATATATTCTCTTTATTCTCCTCTTTCCATTCCCTCTTTAGATAATGTATACATACATACATACAAAAATACATACATATATATATATATATATATATACTTCGGACTCGTTTTTCCTCCTCTCTTTCCTCTTCACCCTCTTCGATTTTTTTTTTTTCATTTTTTTTCGTCTCTATCTTACTTCTTTTTTTTTTTTGTATTCTTATTCTTGATTCTTCTTCCGATTTCTTTCGCTTTTCCTATACGAAATATTTCATCTCTTCTCGTAGCTAACTGGCTAGCTTGATGGTAATGGTACACTGGTACACTGGTACACTGGTACATTGGTACTGATACTGGTATTATCGTTGGTCCTGGTACATTGGTACTGGTACTACTGGTATTGGTACATTGGTACATTGATACTCGTACTGGTGCTGTTGGTATATTGGTATCAATATATTGGTACTGATACTGGTACTGGTATATTGGTATTAATTTATTGATACTGGTACTGGTGCTGGTACATTGGTACTGGTTCTGGTGGTGTTATTCATACTGATACTGTACGGGTACCATGTTACTTTCTTCCTCCCTCAAATCGATCGAATATCTACGGATTTGTTGGCCCTTTTGCGCACGTGCAGAATTCGAACTCCATAGATTATATGTTTCTATGTGGTTGTGTATATACATACATACATACATACAATTATATTTATATATATATATATATATATATATATATATATATATATATATATATATATCCACGTACCGTACCTACGTTACGTGATTGTGCGTATCTACTACTACACACACACACACATACACACACACATATATATATATAAATATATATCGATAGATCGTTTGAATGTACAAAAAAAGAAAGAAAGAAAGTGAGAGAAGAAGGAAAGAAAGAAAAAAATAGTATATAACAGACTTAATATCCCTCGTATATTAACGACGAAGACTGTTAAAAATCTTCTTTCGTCCTTCGATAAGAAATTAGTTCGCATTCTCGATTATACGAGTTAATTTTAATGGCCGGTAATATTTAATGGCGACGAACAAGTCTCATTGTCAAGGTCATATATATTTTTTTTTTCTTTTTTTATATAACAAATGCCTCCTACTATACACCGATCACGTTCCTTCCAATGTGATTCGATTTATTTATTTTTTTCCCTTTTTATTCTTCTTATTTTTCTTTTTCTTTTTATTTACGGATTAACGACAGGACGCAAATATAAACGCTATTTTTTATTTATTTTTTTTTAATTTTATTTTCCTTTTACGATCGCTATGAAAATAAATGCAATCACCTTCGAGCTATGCATACGTTCCTCTTTTAAGGAATTTCTAATTTTAAGTGACTCACTCGGTATATGTCTCTTTTAAATACAGATATATAAGTATGTACACACACACACACACACGCGCGCGCGCGATTCACTTGATATACTCAACGCGACTCTCTTCGCGACCAAGTGCGAACGAGCCTTAAACTGGCTCGATCAATCATTCATTCTAACGAATATTCTTATCTCCTGTCTGCCTGTCTGTCTTTTTCATTCTTTCTTCCTTTATTTATTTCTTTATTTATTTCATTGATTTATTTCTACCTTTCCTTCTTCCTCCCCTTATTTCCTTCCGTTCTTCTCTTTCTTTTCGTTTTTTTTTTCTTTTTTCTTTTTTCTTTTTTCTTCGTAAATTCTTTTTAAACTCATTTCTCATTCAACTAATTTATTTATTTATCTATTTATTTATGTGTGTATCTATTTATTTATTTGTTCTTAAAGATTTATAATCGGAGATACGACAGACAGTCGAGATATAACGCGATATGATAATAGTTACTCCTTCTTTTTTTATCTATTCGTATTTGCAAAGAAAAATATTTTGCATAAATTTTTTTTTATTCGGGAATTTGAAAGAAGAAGAAGAAGAAGAAGAAGAAGAAAAGAAAACACAAAGTTTCTTTTTTTTTTTTTTTTTCCACGCGAAAGATCAGCCCGATATTTGTGAACGAATTATCGCGAGAAACAAATAAACGAACGAACGAACAAACGAACAAATAAACAAACGAACGAACAAACGAACAAAAATTTAGAAAAAAATACAGAAAATCATACTTTTCGCTCTGAATAATTCTTTCGTACGAAAGAGAAAAGTAAAAATAAAATAAATACACAAATACATAATTATAAATATAAATAATTATTATAATAATAATAATAATAAAAAAAACAAGCAAGACCTCCTTGCGAGTGGGAAAAAAATTATAGGATTAATTAAATACCCACACCCCTATTTAGTAAATCTAATTTATTAATGAGGTGCGTTGATAATAGAAAATATATTCCATAGAAAATGGAATTGGAACGAATAAATGAATAAATTTTCAACGATTCGATTCTATTTCTTTTTCTTTCATTCTCTCTCTCTCTCTCTCTCTCTCTCTCTCTCTTTTTTATATACAACCACAGGAAATATGTGGAGGAAATTGACGAAGGTAAAGAACGAATATATGGGAAATAATCGTTAGCACGATACAAGTTCGTACGAGGGGGTTGCTAGCGGACGGGGGTAGGGGTAAGAGGGTTAGAGGGTAAGAGAGTAAGAGGGTGGTCGGTGGTATAAGCAAAGAGGGCGGAGTTGCGGCGACTGGCTTTCGCTTCCTCGACTTGTTTTTCTCTTTTTCTTTCTTTCCTTTTTTTTCTCTTTTTCTTTTTATCTCTTCTTTTTTGTCGTTTTTTTCTTTTTTTTTTTTTTCCTTCTTTCCCTCCTCTCTTGTATCATTTTCCTATCTTCCTTTCTTTCTTTCCTTCTTCCTTTTCTTTCCCCCGTTTCCTCCCTCGATGAACGAAGTTAATGGGGGAAAAAAAAAAAAAAAAAAAAAAAAAAAAAAAAAAAAAAAAAAAAAAAAGAGAGAAAAAAGAAAAAACCCGTTGGAGAAAGAACGTCGCATGTCGCGTGTGGTGTTTCCTGCAAAACTTTTATTATACTTCGTAAAACTAAAGGAAGCAACGACGTGTCTTAATTTAATCATAACTTCGACTACTCGCTCTTCTTTCCTACCAGCGTTAATCGATTAGCATAAATATTATCGGTATGTCTCTCTCTCTCTCTCTCTCTCTCTCTCTCGTTTTATTTTCTTTTCTTTCTTTTCCTTCTTTTATATTTTTTTTTGTCTTCTCCTTTTATCTCTTCGTTCACGGAAACGATACAATAAGTATTTTAAGTCTGGTGAGGGGTAGGGGGTGGGAGAAAAGGGTTAAAAAAATTTTGTGAACGTCGAGAGAGACAGAGAGACAGAGAGAGAGAGAGAGAGAGAGAGAGAGAGAGAATATTTCCTTTCGTTTGGTTTTTTATTTTTTTTTTGTTCTTTTTTTTTTTTTTCAATTCTTTTTCCCCTCAATTCTTTCATTATTTCATTATTTCGTACGGAAAAATTATTGATACGAATGAAAAGTTCGTTAACGCCAACGGCAAATTCGCAATTTTGTTTCATTTTATTTTCCTTTCATTTTTTTTCGTTTTTGTTTTTTTTATTTTTTATTTTTTTTTTTTTTTTTTTTATTATTGCGATGAACGACGATGATAAAAGTGCGTCCGCATTAATTCCCCATATTTCTTTCTTTTTCGTGTACAATATGGGGCGAAGGGGGAGGGGGAGGGTGGGGTAAGGGAGAAGAAAAAATAAGGGAAAAAAAGGAAGAAGAAGAAGAAGAAAAAAATACAAAGGAAAAGAAAAGAAGGAAAGAGAGAAAGGAAAAATTCCGATTCGTCCGCGAAACGAACGTTTGAATTGAAGTCGAAGGAAAAAACGAAAAGAAAAAAAACAAAAAAAAAATTGTAAAAGGAAAAGAAAAAAGAAGAAACAATATAAAATACGTTCTTCACGAGAGAAGTGTGACCTCGCTTTGTCGCGACAGCTTTCGTTACAAGATGCAATTTGTTATGGAATTCTTTCAGATCCGATAACAACACACACACACACACACACACACGCACGCACGCACGAACATACACGAACGTACACGTACACGCATGCACACACACGTATGCGCACGCACGTGCACACACCGACGACACCGTTAAATATACATTTACTTCCTTGCATTCGATTATGTTTCTTCTTATGAAATAAATGTCCGACGATCGTTTTTAATCGTTTTCACGTTGAATGAAACGATCTTGAGAGAGGAAGAGAGAGGTGAGAGGATAGAGAGAGAGAGTTGGAGTGGGGGGGGGGAATATTTCCTCGATTATAATATTTGTCATATGTTTGTCGTATCAAAGGGAAAAAAATATTCTCGGGTTTATAGAAAATATATATTAGAAAATATATATTAGAAAATATATATTAGAAAATATATATTAGAAAATATATTTAGAAAATATATATTAGAAAATATATATTAGAAAATATATATTAGAAAATATATATTAGAAAATATATTTAGAAAATATATATTAGAAAATATATATTAGAAAATATATTAGAAAAATATATTTAGAATATATATTTTCTAATATATATTTTCTATAAACCCGAGGATATTATATTATAATATATTATGTACAGAAATGTATAGTAGTATATATTTTGTCGCGACGAGAAAGAGTGGAAGGCAAGAAAAAAAAAGAAAAAAAAGAAAAGAAGGAAAAAAAGATACTTTGGACTTACGAAACGTCATTTCTCGAAGTGTAACTTTGGATTTTTTTATAATTAATTTAGAGAGGAAAGGTAAGGGGGGGGGAAGAATTTTTTTTTTTTTTTTTTTTTTTTTTTTTTTCTTTTTTTTTTTGACGGATAAAATTAGGAGATTTTGAAAAATGTAAATGTATTGACGCACTTTACATTTTAAAATGTCAATGTATATATGACGACTTTCTAATTCGAAGGAGCATCGCGTTATGATCTCGTGAAAAAAGTTTCTTTTCGTTTTTTTATTTCTTTTTTTTTTTTTCGTCGGGACTGGCGAAATTATAATTTTTTTTTTCCCCCTTAAATTCGTCCAAAATTACTTCTACGAATGAATTTTTATTGTTCGAAATAATGATTTTCAAGTTTTCTTTTTTCTTTTTTTTTCTTTTTTTTGTTTTTTTTTTTTTTTTTTTTTTTTTTTTTTTTTTTTTTTTTTTTT
Organism: Dolichovespula media; assembly: GCA_911387685.1. Lineage (NCBI taxonomy): Eukaryota > Metazoa > Arthropoda > Insecta > Hymenoptera > Vespidae > Dolichovespula > Dolichovespula media. The sequence goes on from OU426866.1 coordinate 4,445,604, forward strand.
TTTTTTTTTTTTTTTTTTAAGGAAAAACGGAAAGAGAGAATGAAAGAAGGAGAAAAATCGTGCGATCTAAAAAAAAAAAAAAAAATCGTGCGATTTATTTAATTTTATTTCATTGACGCATTCTTTACAATTTTGGATATATCAATTATGCATATATATTTAGATATAAAAAAATTATATATATATATAAATATGTATATGTAATTTCTTTATGGTTTTGATCCTTTAAAAATGTTAAACGAGTAAAATTTAATAAACTTTATATATATATATATATATATATATATATATATATATATATATATATATATACATATATATGTTATTATTATAAAATGTTATGCTATTATTATAAATGTTTTAATATATTAATGTTATTACTTTAATATATATATGTTTATAATTTTTTTTATAGTCTTGGTCTTTTAAAATATTAAACGAGAAAGATTTAATAAAATTATATACATATATATATATATTTTTATGTAGCAAAATTGAGTAACCCTCCAACGGCATTAAACGTGTTAACCGAGGAGGTATTTTCGTAGAATAATTCGATGATCGTGCTACCATAGTTACATGTAGGTCACGTTCGACCGAGCTAAGTTCAGAATCAATTCGAAGAGATTGGAAGGGAGGACAAAGGTCAAAGAACGGGTGAGCTGGGGTGACTCCGCGATACCTTCCTAACTAAAATAATAAGAAAAATAAGAGAAAGAAAAAGGAAGAGAAAAAGAAGGAAAAGAGAACAGATGATAAAAACAATAACAAAAATGAAATAAGAGCGGGAGAAAGTTCGTCGGTGGGGCGGGAGGGAGGGTTTTTTTTTTTTTTTTTTTTTTTTTTTTTTTTTTTTTTTTTTAATTTTTCCGAGGATAATAGGAATTTTTAATGAAGTCATATGTTCTTTTCTCTTTTCATTTTATTTTTCTTTTTCTTTTTTTTTTTTTTTTCTTTTCATGAAGGAAACAATGTCAAGATTTTTATAAGGACGAGGAGAAGATGTTGGATTTTTTTTCTTTTTTTTTTTTTTATTTCGTATCAAATAATGTTTCCCCCCTCTCTCTCATTATTATTTTTTTTTTTTCGAGTATCGGTGAAAGAAAGAAAACAAAACGGAACGACACGTGCTCTCTCTCTCTCTCTCTCTCTCTCTCTCTCTCTCTCGTTCAAACTTAGTACGTATATACTTCTATATACGTACATGTACATGCGTGTGTATGTGTATATATATATATATATATATATGCTGCGTTATTGATCGATGCTTCAGCAGAGGTTACTCTTTCCTTTGCCTGCTCCATTCGGGACAGCAGCATTGCAACTGCAATTGCAACTGCATCCACTTTTGCCAAGAGGAACTTAGGGCATATGCACGTTCCTGCGTTCTCTTACACATATGCATATATATATATATATATATATATATATATATATATATAAATGATATCATATAAATTATTTATATCTCGTATATAATGTAATAAAATATAATGATTAAAAAAAAAAAAAAAACAAAGAAAGAAAGATGATCATCAATTTCTTTTACATAGAATTAGACGAACGATTATTATTTTTTTTTCATTTTTTTTTTTTTTTTATCTTTTTAATAAATTAATTTCAAGACGAGCAATTTATTTTTGGTTTTTTTTTTCTTTTTCTTTTCTTTTTATAAATTAATTTTCGCACGATGGACCCGGGCTGTAAGTTCCCATCACGGTTGAAACGAACGAACGAACGAACGAACGAACAAATAAATAAATAAAACAAAATTCAAAGAAGAATAAAAGAAAAAGATGACAAACAAAATCCCCGAGTTATCGTACTTCGAGTGTTTTAAAATAGCATTTATTTATCTTTTATTCCAGTCGCGCTTGCCACCACCACCACCACCACCACCACCATCACCACCCATTTATGAATGAATACTCGTGCGACCTTTCATAGAAACGTACGGTCGTGAACTAGGCCGATAGAAACGTTACAAACCGCCAACACGTTTTATTCATTGCCATCTAACAATTCTATGTGTATCTATCTAATGTAGCGAATCTAATCTATTCGACACTATTTTTACTTTTTATGTATTTTTTTTTTTTATTATTATTATTATTTATTTATTTATTTATTTAGTCCTTTTCTTTTTAGTATTTTTTCCTTCGATTTTTTTTTTTTTCTATTTTGTTTCTTTTCTTTTCAAGCGCCAGCTACTTCAGGTTACGAGAAGAATTGATAGACTGACGATGTGTATCTAACAAAAAAAATATATATATATAAAATAATAACAATAACAATAATAATAATAATAATAATAATAATAATAATAATAATAATAATATCTCCATTTTTCTTCTTTTTAGAATAAAAAAGAAAAGAAAAGAAAACAAAAAAGGAAACGAAGTACGAGACATGCATACGCATTGGAGGGGATCGTTAGAAAGTAGTTAGAAATATGAGTAGGAAAGTGTTCCACGGATAGAATGGTCGTGTTTCCCTTCTCCTTTATTTTTTATCTTCCTCGTTATAAAAACGAGCTACGATTTTTTAATTTATTTCTATTTCACGCACACACACACTCATTCACTCATTCGCGCAAACAAACAAACAAACAAACAAACAAACAAACAAACGAACGAACGAACGAACGGAGACGTATACACGCGCATAATAAAAAGTAATTAACTTTTCGATAATAATTTCTTCTTTCCTTGCAATAAAAAAAAAAAAAAAAAAAAAAAAAAAAGACAAAAAGAAAAAGAAAGAAGAAACCCAAACTCGACCAAAAGCGAATAAGTAAAAGAGAAAAAGAGGAAAGAAAGAGGAAGAAAACCAGAGAGAGAGAGAGAGAGAGAGAGAGAGAGAGAGAGAGAGAGAGAGAGACAAAAGAGAGAAGAACAAAAGAATTGTAGGAAATTGCGTTGAGGGAGAGAATGGGAAATCTAAAGGGAAAGTTTTATAAAATTTATAGAAATTATTGGATGATAAACAAAGTTAACGAGACGAGGGAGAAAAGTCTTATTTTTTTTAGTGGGCCACGAGATTTAATATATAAACGACTCTCTACGGACTACTACCGGCTACTACGACGGCGTCATAACGATGAGGATGAGGATGAGGATGACGAGGATGCGTGGGCGAGTTGGATCGAAAGGAGAAAGGAAGAAGGGGTTGGGTGATTCGGGCGCGGGCGCGGGGGCGGGGGCGGGGGGGAATGGGGTAAAGGGGTAAACGGGGGAAAGGGCAAGGAGAACGGGATATGGGGAGGGGCTGGGGCGGGGAGGGAGGGAAGAACTCTCGCTCGTCGATCGGTTCCCGACCTTTCCAACTTGTTCCGCGTTCCTCGGCCATTCAAGTCTCGTCGTCGTCTCGCATGGCTTCATTCTACTTTCGAGCATTGCCTTCGAGCATATCATCATCCTTCTCTCTCTCTCTCTCTCTCTCTCACCACACCCACACACTCCTTCTCTTTATCTATCACGTTAGAACGAATCCTTCGACTTCGATTTTTCTCGTGAGCGTGAAAAAATTGTTCAACGATTTTGTCAATTTTTCTTCTTCTTCTTCTTCTTCTTCTTCTCTCTCTCTCTCTCTCTCTCTCTCGCTCTCTCTCTCTCTCTCTCTCACTTTCTATTTCTCTCTTTTCGAGAAAAATAAATCGCGACCGAGCGTACTGGAATTATTTTCTTTTTATTATTTTTATTCATCATCGTCATTATTATTATTGTTGTTGTTATTATTATTATTATTATTATTATTATTATTATTATTATTATTATTATTATTTTTATTATTATTATTATTATTATTATTGTTATTAATCATTGTTATTCATTATTATTTTTATTATTTTTATTCATTGTTATTATTAGTATTATTATTATTATTGTTATTAATAGTCGTTATTAATCATTGTTGTTCATTATTATTTTTATTTTTATTCATTGTTATTATTATTATTATTATTATTATTATTATTATTTTTATTCATTATTATTATTGTTATTAATCATCGTTATTAATCATTGTTGTTCATTATTATTTTTATTCATTATTATCATTATTGTTATTTTTATTCATTATCATTATTTTTATTATTATCGTCATTAATCGAAATTGCAATTTCTACTGCAATCGTTCCTCTTATTTTTATTCTTTTCTTTTCTTTTTTTTTTCTTCTATTTTTCTTTTTTTTTTTTTTTTTCTTCTATTTTTTTTGTTTTGCTCTTGTTTCGATCACAGAAATAAAATCCTCGAAACCTAAAACCTAATGAAAAATCATCGATGATCTCTTTCTTCACAGTCAATATCATCAATCGAACTAACGCGCACTAAATCGCAATTTAAAAAAAAAAGTGCAATTATTGAACGTCATTGATTTAAATTTGATAACATCGATTGAAAGAAAATTGACCAAATCTTTCAATTATAGGATAATCGATGACTATTAATTCAAAGATCGGCAATTTCGAATTTGTATAGAGTCTCGTTGGGAAAGATACGTAGAGAAATTTCGAAATTACGATTCAGTTTTAAAATATCGTCGACTATCCATCCAATCAACGACGATCTCCTCCCCCCTCCCCCCCCCTCCTCCTCCTCCTCTTTTCATTTTCTTCCTTCCTCCTTTTTTTTTCTTTTTCTTTTCCTTTTTTTTTATCTTTTTAATTTTGCTCGTTTAAATGATATGAAAAGAATCTCTCTATCTCTCACTATCTATCTCTATCTCTATCTCCGTCAATCTATATACCCATCTATCTATCTCTATCTATCTCTCTATCTCTTTCTCTCTCTCTCTCTCTCTCTCTCTCTCTCTCTCTCTCTCTCTATGTCTTTCCGTCGAGAAGATTAAATTGATTCGTCGTAAAAATTTCGCATCAAGGAAGAGAACTGTTCATCGATTCCTTTTCATTTTTCTTTATTGTGAAATATGCAAATAACGAAAGGGCAATGCTCAAGGTCGACAGCTTGGCAGTCAGTCACGAGAAGAACTCTGGCAAGCTTTTAAGAGCTCTCTGTCTATCTTTCTCTATCTCTATCTCTATCTCTCTCATTTCATCGTTCTCATCTTCGTCGTCGTCGTCGTCGTCGTCGTCGTCGTCGTCTTCATCGTCGTCTTCATCGTCGTTTTCGTCGTCGTCGTCGTAGTTGTGTTCGTGTTTGTGTTCGTGTTCGTGTTCGTGTTCGTGTTTGTGTTCGTGTTCGTGTTCGTGTTCGTGTTTGTGTTCGTGTTCGTGTTCGTGGCCGTGGTCACATAATTTCTCATTCCACTGCACCGATGGCGATCCATCTAATGCTCGCCGCGCATAAGGGGTCACCAGAGGATAAAATTATAACGTGGAAAGTGTCATCGGCGTTCGATCGACCAAAGAGAGAGTATATCCTTGACTATCGTCTGTGAAAATCGAAGGACGTTACTTTCACCCAACTGTTATTAACATACAACATTTATTATATTTCTTTATTTCTTTATTTATCTTTTCATTTGTTAATTATTTTTATTATTATTGGTATTATTATTTTATTATTTCATTATTATGGTTGTGTTGTGCGTTGTTGTTGTTGTTGTTGTTGTTATTATTATTAGGAAATAGGGAATTGAAATCTTATTCGAATTAATGGATTATGGATCTCTTTCATTTTATTTTATTATGATTATCGATCTGTCGAATTTTCTTTCTTTCTTCCTTTCTTCTATTTTTCGTTTTTCTTTTTTTACATTTTTTTTTTTATTTTTTAAAAAATTTTTGTTTTTGTTTTCGGTAAAACTCGCGGCGCGTAAATTTCCAACGGAATCGTTAAAAAATCGTCCAACGAAATTTTGTCTTCTTTTATTTTCTCTCCCTTTTTTATTTATTTTATATTTTTTATTATTTGTATTTTTTTATTTCTTTTTTTTTTTTTTTTTTTTTTTTTTTTTTTTTTATTAATTTATTTTCTTTTTGGTGAACCTCGCGGGGCGTAAATTTCCACCGAAATTGTTATTAATCATCCAATGGAAACTCTCTTCTACCCCGTCTTATCGTTCGTTTAACATTTCGATTAATTATAATTCGAGTGAAAGTCGATGCTCGAACCACCGATGATCGATTCCTCCTCGTCGCCATCGTCGACCGAGTTTCACCCTCGTTGTATTTTACTCCCACTTTGTCATCATCATCATCATCATCATCATCATCATCATCATCATCATCATCATCATCATCATCATCATCATTTTTTTATTCCTCTTCGTTTGCTTTTGCTTTTGCTTCTCCTTTTTTCCCCTTCTTTCTTTCACTTTTTTCACTTTTTTTTTATTTTCTCTCTCTCTCTCTCTCTCTTTTTTTTCTTTTTTTCTTTGACGAGGCGTGAACCGTACGTTGATGCACACGCGACCTTCGAGCATACCTTTATTATTTGTCCTTTTATCTTTCTTTCTTTTTTTAATTTTTAATTTTTTTTTTTTTTTCTTTTTTATTTCTTCGCTCTTCTCTCTTCCTCTTTTTCTTTTGTCAAAAAAAGAAGAAAAGAGAAAGAAAAATTTGTTTCTCCTTCTTTCGTCGTAATGGCGAATTTAACTGGCGAATAGTCGTGACTCGGTATTTTTAAATATCGGCTTTCGTTTATTTACTTCATTCACGTAAATAAATGATTGATTAATTAATTGAATGAACGAACGAACGAACGAACGAATGAATGAATGAATGAATGAATGCATGAACGAATGTATGAACGAATTAAAGAGAAATGGAATTAAATGAACGTCATTTCACCTCTATCTTGTTATCTCTGTTTTTTCTTTATTTTTTATATCATTCTTCTCCTTTCTCCACTTTATTTATTTATTTATTTATTTTCTTTTTCCCAGTAGAATTTTTCCTTCGTTCACTTATTCCTTTTTCTTTTCCTTTTTCTCTTTCTCCTTCCTCCTCACCCCTTCATTCCTCTCTTCTGTTCCTTAAGAAAATTTTTTGTTCGTTCGCTTCTTCTTCTTCTTCTTCTTCTTCTTCTTCCTTTTCCTTTCTATTTTTATTTTGGTTCTTTTTTCTTGTTCTTTTTTTTTTTTATTTCCTTTTTCTTTTTTCGTTCTTTTTTCTTGTTTTTTTTTTTTTTCGCTCTTTTTTCTCATCTTCCTTTTCTTATTTTGTTCTTTTTCTTGTTTTTTTTTTTCCTTCATTGTTTCGCTTTCCCGCCTCGATCATTGGAAGGAGAAAGAGGGTGGGGTGGGGTGGGGTGGGGGAAAATTTAATTGATCGGTCACGTAAACGGAAGTAACCCACGCTCTTCAAGCATTTCCGTGATAATAGGATTGAAATACCTGCACGCGCGTGTCCTCCCCTTTAGCTCGTAAATTAGTTGGATCAGGGAGGGTATGGGTGGGAGGGAGGGAGGGAGGGGGGGGACCATTCGGGTGGCACGTGGAAATATTTTACAATGCGGCTTAGCACCGGCAGTAGCATCAGCAGCAGCTGGCCTATTCATATCCGTCCGTTTCGGATTCGTCAAAGCGAACGAGCGA
>OU426866.1:4465601-4468101 GCA_911387685.1 Dolichovespula media
AACGTGTGCCACGGCTTACGTTTGATGATACGAGCCTAATCGAAATTACGTGACGATGACGTGCGATTTAACAAATTCGTTCGGTCACGTCTGAGGTGTCTGCTTCGCTTCGAAAAAAAAAAAAAACAAAAAAAGTAAATAAATAAAAAGAATTAAAATTGTAAAAGGAAAAAAAAACCGATCGAGAGCCTTGACGTCGTTCCTAATGACGTGTATCCTAATCAAGAAATACATGCACACGCTCACGTACAATCCCATACACGTGTACACACACACACACACACACAATACAACACACACACACACACACACGCATATACAGACATAAGTAGAAAAAAGTAAATAAATGAAATGAAATGAAATGAATGAATAATTGAAAAGAGAAAAACAAAACTATACCGTTTAGTTCGATATAATCGAGTAAAAAGAAAAAAGAAGAAAGAAAAAGAAAAAAGAGATACAAATTGGTGAAATATTTGTACGACTGGTGTATTCCAGAGTCCTCAAACGAGCAGTCCTACAAACCTGTCGCCGACCAGCTTCGCTCAAGCTGGTAGGCTATCCCTATCACTGGATTACAATCCGACAAGTGCCCAAGTAAATAATATTCCTACCTTCGCCACCCCGTATTAAATTAGTTTGTAGTTTAACGTTTATTGCATCGTTAGCGCGATTCGTTCGTAATCCTACGAAGCATTCGATAAGTTCAATTTAATTAAATATATATATATATATATATATATGTGTGTGTGTTTGTTTGTTTGTATATATCTAAATTTTTTTTCTATCCCTGAATTGATCGCATGTACGTTTTTTTAAAGGGGGAAAAAAAAAAAAAAAAAAAATTAAAAATGTGGACGAACCAAGGTATAGTCGACTTTTGGATCGCTACTACGTTCCCACCCCTCTACTAGCCTCCCCGCCCCATCCACCTTTCGTTTTACCTCCACCCACCCCCAAACCCCTAGCACAGCCTGCGTAATTCATTATTTAATTGATTTATTTTAACGATGTAAGAAGTGTCCATAAACGTTACGTTGTGGTAATGAAAATTTGATTGATCGATTTGGATTTTGATTTTAATTTTGATCATGGTTTTGGATTTGTACATTTGTACTATATCGTTGTTGTTATTACTCATAGGGAATAACGAAAGATTTATTTCCGTAACTTCGAATGCTTCGTATTTAATTAGAAGAATGTTAGTTAAATGTCGTAAAGTGAGAGGTCTTTGAGTACAATGATTGAAAAATAATAATAATATTAATAATAATAGAAAAATAAAATGAAACGATATTACAAATTTGGAGTCTTTTATATGATCAACTTTTTTTTTTTTTCTTTTTTTTCTTTTTTTTTTTTTTTTTTGAACGGACCTCCCACTTTCGTAGAACAAACGAGTTGCTTTGATGAGAACTTAGGACAATAATTAGTAGCAATTTGCATGAACAGATTTAAAAGAGAAAATAAAGAAATAAAAAAAAAAATAAAATAAAAAAAAATCTTCCTGCACTTTTCTCTGTGTTCTCTTTTACAGCACGTGAGCACGCAATCGAGAATTGATCGATCAATTATCAATTATCAGAGAACTAGTGTGACGAGATTGTTGTAATTATGATTTAAAAAAAGAAAATAAAATAAAATAACGAAAAAGAAAACCAGAAATTTTTTATTATAAATGAAAGATAATGATCGATTAAGTGAATCAATTGAATAAAAATTATATTCCATGAGGTAATACAAATAAATATAAATATTAATAAAATCAAATGGGGCTCGCGTTCTCATTGTGTTTACGTGCGAAATAAAATTCCAGTAAAAATTTATATATATATATATATATATATATATATATAAATATTTATAAATTGCAATGAATACATAAATAAATAAATATCTCTAAATATATATATAAATTGCAATAAAAATGTATATACAATTATATACATATAATATATATATATATATATATATATATATATATATATATATATATATATGAGGGGAAAGAAGAAAGAGAACAGAGTAAAGAAAAGAGAGGAACGAAAAAAAAAAAAGAAAGAAAAATGTTAATGAGGAAACAAAAAGAAAAAATAATATCAAAATATAGATTCTCGCTTTGAAAATCACCCTAGTAGGACTCTCTCTTACCTTTCAGTTTCTCTCCTTTATTTTTATTTTGCCTTTGTTGTAGTGGTCGTTTGTGTTTTGTTATTTTGCAGAACCATTTATCAGTGCCTGTTAACTCTAGGTTCCTTCACGCGTGTAAGGTCAGTAGTATATACATACACATTATAATTTTTTTGCTTTTAATCATGCCGATATAAATATACACCAACACCCACATACATAAAAGTATATGCATACAACATACATACATACATACATACATACATACATACATACATACATACATACATACATACATACGTACTTACGTACGTTATATATATACATACATACATACATACATACATACACATATACATATACATACGTG
>OU426866.1:4473101-4478101 GCA_911387685.1 Dolichovespula media
TTTTTTTTTTTTTTTTTTTTTTTTTTTTTAATTGTTACGTTAAGGATGCGATTAAAATTTCTCTCTACGCGATTTACCATGATTCAAATCACGTCGATGTTTTGACTTAAAGACAGAAAATTATTCTCTTCGATTCTTTCTTTTTTTTTTTTTTTTTGTTTTTTTTTAACAATCATCATCGTAGTTATTATTATTATTATCATTTTTTTTTTCTTAACGTCAAAAATAACTTCTGTTACACACGTTTAATAATTGTAGTTTATTTTTTTATTTTTTTTTTTTTTTTCTACAAATTTCATCCTATATATATATATATACAGGGTGTTTCAACTAAAGGAGGCCGCCTATAAAATACATAACATTATACTATTTTATATATATATATATATATATACATATACGTATAAAATTTTTAAACCATTCAAAATGTGCCATTAAAAAGTTTGTCGCATCATAAAAAAAAAAAAAAAAAAAAAAATGTAGTCGTGCTTCTTTGAAACTGAACTCAAGTATTGGTTCGTCAAGGATGAAATTAGAATTGAAATGTTGAAAAGTAGCATTGTAATTTTAGCTACAATGAATCAATGCGCAAAACAACCCATACGTAATCCCGTTTATACGAGTCTCGAGTCGTGTCACGATAATTTGTTAATTAATTAAATTTCTTTCGATATCACAGAACGACATGATAAACGTCGGTGGTGAATTGGGAAGCGGCGATGGGGGTTATTTTAGTACGAGTCCCCAAGTCGCTTATCAACCAACGAACACGTCGACGACGACGGCTCAACAATTGACGCCACAAACGCCAAATACACCGACGATCATACTGACAGGTAAATTTTTTTTCTTCTCTTTTTCTTTTTTAGATCATCCCCAATCTCCTACCTGGTGTCCTTAATATCATCCCCCGGATCATCGAGTTCGTCTTCGCGATCGTTTATTATTTTTTTCCCCGTTTATCTATTTATTTGTTCATTACTTTTTCATTTTTCTTTTTTCTTTTCTCTCTTTTTATTTTTTTTTTTTTTTGTTTAACTTCGCTCCGTCAATCGTATAATTATTATAAAAAATTGTTATCAGAAGTTACAATTATATTTTCCTACGTTACAATTAATACGAATGTATTGTAGGGGATGTCCTCAACCCTCCAACCCCCGTCCCCTAAATTTCTTCCGTATCGTGCATTCATTTCGCATCGAAAAAAAAAAGCATAAAAAAAAAAAGAAAAGAAAAGAAAAAAGAGGAAGAAACTTATGGGACACCCCGCGTAACGATATAATAAACAAATTTTTTCGAGAAAATACAATTCTTTCTATTGTATACATATAATAATGACAAATAAAAAAAAAAAAAATGAAACAAAAAAGAAAATAAAATAAAACAAAATAATATTATGTGCATACACATGCATATATTATTGTTGTTGTTGTTATCATTATCATCATCATCATCATCATCATTATTATTATTATTATTATTATTATTATTATTATTATTATTATTATTATTATTATTATTATTATTGTGTATACGACAAAATTGATATATCATAACGAGCGAATAAAATTTGGTTTTTTTTTCTCATTTTTTTTTTTTTTTTTTTTTTTTTTTTTTTTTAATAGATTTTTCTGGGGCGGACGACCTGACCAATCCAGAATTCGTGAAGGATCTGGGCACGGCGATGATGAGCGACTTCGATCCAGAATTATTTCCAACGGACGATGCCCTTAGACAGGGCTTGGGCCAAATCGACGTGGACGGTTTACAAATGCTAACAGATCCGACCGTAGTGATATCTGATCCAAGCGCGGAGGCACACTTTAGGTTAGATCGGCTCTAAAAAGGGCCTCCCCCGCCCCACCTTCGACCCCCGACCGCCCGAAGGCTTAGATAAAGGGATAGAAAGAGAACGAGTATGAGAGAGAGAGAGAGCGAGAGAGGGAGAAAGATAAATATATATATATAAAGAGAAAAACCTAGAGAGAGAGAGAGAGAGAGAGAGAGAGAGATAATTTGCTGGCTCGGCTGATTAATTAAAACTTAGGACAAAAATTAATTCTGTCTCTTGGTGTCGCGATCAAAAAGAAAAAAAAAATTAAAATAAAATAAATAATAAAATAAAATAATAATAATAATAATAATAATAATAATAATAAAAATAAAAATTAAAAACAAAATAAAACTCTTTATAAGACACAACGCGATTTAATCGTACGGATAAACGTTGAGATGTTTCCATTGAAAGAAGGAAAGAATAAATAAAATGAAATGAAATGTAATGAAATGAAATAAGATGAAATGATAGAAAAATTATGATAACGTTGATAGCAATTATGTTGGGCGAAAAGAAAGAAAGAGAAGGAGAGGGAGGGAGTGTGAAGGGAATAGAGAGGGATATATATATATATATATATATATATATATATATATATATATATAACATTTTCAAAAATTTCAATGTAAACATATCAACGAATCCGTGGATTCTTGATAGATCCGTTGATCCGAGGATCATGAAAAATAATTACGGAAGAATAGAAAAGAAGCGAATGGAAGAGAAGAGTAGAGAAGCAAAGCAAAGCAAAGCAAAGCAAAGCAAAGCAAAGAAAACGTAAAGAAATATAATAATAATAATAATGATATCTCTTTATTAATCCTTTTTTTATTTTATACTACTTTGTACATTGTGTATCATGTATGAGATGATCTCTTTGAGAAAAAAAAAAAAAGAAAAAGAAAGATAAAAAAAAAAGATAAAAAAATGATAAAAAAAAAAGAAGGCACAAAAGAAAAAAAAAACCTTTACTGATTTATATACATGCTTTTATCGTATGCGATTAATAGTGATGTTTAATCATTGTCGGAAGAAGGAATTTATTCATTAATTAGTTAATGGATTCGTACATACATACATACATACATACATACATACATACATATATACATACACAAATACATATATACATATATACATACATACATTCGTTCATTTATACATTCATTCATTCATTCATTCGTTCGTTCGTTCGTTCATTCATTCATTTGTTCGTTCATTCATTGTATACATCTGTGTATATGTATGAAATACGTGTATGAATATGATCGGTATGAAAAAACAAGGCGCATGTGCGAATATATGATTGTATGTTAAATACATGTATGAGTATGTACCTATGAAATACATGTATGAATATGTATTGGTATAATATACATGTACGAAAATAATATATATATATATATATATATATATATATATATTATATACATGTATAAAAATAACAAGGTAAGAATTCAACATCAATGAACATGATCGTATGAAATATATAAAGTTGAACATTATGAAAAATACATGTACGAATATGTGCGTATGATACACACACACACACACACACACATATGTATATGTATTTATATACATGAAACTAAATAGAAGTGAAGAAATACATGTACATATATAAACGAATAAAACGAATGAATGAATGAATGTATAAATGCGTGAATGAAAAGATTAATGAATGAATGAATGAATGAACGTAAGAACAAATGAATGAATTCGAAGAGATAGATCGATCAAACAGGCTTTATAGTAGTGAACGTTGCTCTCGATTTTACAATTTCAACTCCTTCGACGAAATAAATATAAGATAAATAAAAAGAGGAGTACTTAAAGACGCATAAAGACATATATATATTTATATATATGTATACACACACACACACACATATTTACACACGTGTAAAAGAAAAAAAGAAGAGAGAGAGAGAGAGAGAAAAGAGAAACTTTGTTTTCGTTGTTGTTGTTTATTATATATATATATATATATATATATTTTATTTTTTTCTTTTTTAATCTGAAATTTGTTAATTATCAATGCCGAGGATTTAATAATAATGAGGAAGAGAGAGAAAGATAGATAGAGCGATTTTTTCGAATCTTTCTTTCGCTCTAATTTTCATTAAAACGCGCGCGCGCACATTCGTATATATAAAAGATATATATATATATATATATATATACATTATTATTACTATTATTATATTATTATTAAATGAGTTGCATATATATATATTGAAAAGATTATATACATCACCAAGTGATTAGTATCGTTAATGTGACTGAATTATTTTTTTTTTTTATTTACATATATATATATATATATATATATATATATATAATCATAAATATATGTATATATTTCTTTTTCTTTTCATTTTCAATTACAAAAGGAAAGAAAGAAAGGAAGGAAGGAAGAAAAAAAAATAAAGAAAGATAAATGTCTCGACTGAAAACTAATCATAATGATTGAGAAATGTCGAATAGATTTTATTGGTCGTTCGATTGATCATTCGCAGCTTCCTCCTTTGAAAAATTTTATCTTATATACATACATACATACATAATTATACACGCGTACACACACGTACATACATACGTACATACGTACGTACATACATACGTACATAAATTTTTTTCCCCCTTGGAACGTTCGTCTTGCATTAAAAGTATGTAATTGAAAGAAAAAAAAAAAAAAAAAAAAAAAGAAAGAAAGAAAGAAAGAAAAAGAAAACAAAGAGCACGAAGAGAACTACAAAGAAGAAGATAAGAAAAATGAAGGAAAGAATATTACGCGACGCGAATAGCAAAATAATTAAAATAAATAAATAAATAGGTTAATAAATAAATAAATGAATAAAGAAAGAAAAAGAACAAACAAATAAACAAACAAACGAGGAAAATAAAAATAAAAAAAGATAGAGGCACGTAAAAACGTGTTGCTATAGTATGGTGGGTCGTCAATTGTTTTTTGAAAGTAATATCCTATACTTTGTAATAATACTAAATTGATTAATAATTAATTGTTCATCAAATGAATTATAAATGAGACAATGCATTGCGTGAACTTTAGGATATAAACGATGCAACGTCAACAACGGTTAACAGTTAACATATATATAATATATATATATATATATATATATATACACGTACATACATA
>OU426866.1:4483101-4493101 GCA_911387685.1 Dolichovespula media
CGATTCGATTGGAATGATCGATAATTCACAAGGATATTCTTAAAAGCGATTGATAACGCTTATCACATGTACCTTTCTTATTATTGTACATACATACATACACGTCCTATCGTTATAAGCTACATATTGTAACTCGTGAATAATGTCGTTTTTTCATGGATGTCGGAATTCGTGTATTGAAAGAAAAAAAAAAAAAAAAGAAAAAGAAAAAGAAACAAAAAAAGAGAAGAAGAAGAAGACGAATATAACGACGAATCTTTATTATAATAATATCGAATTCATTTATAGTAAGAATTATCAAAAAATTCGACACGTTCTACGAATAGATTTATAATTAAGTATAAACTCTTTTTATGATTTGTAACATTTCATTTCCTTTGTCGTTTTCTTTCTTTCTTTCTTTTTTTTTTTTTTTGAAGTTTAGTAACGAAAAAAAAATAGACAAACTGTATCGTTAATTTACCACTTGTTTGTTTTTTTTTCTCTTCAAATTTATTACATGATTTTATTGTTACTATTATTTCTTTTTTTTTTTTTTTTTTATTTGAATTCTAATAATTTTAATTAACAATTATATGTATATATGTATATGTATGTGCGTGTGTGTGTGTATATATACGTTTACGTAGAACGTGACGAAAAATATTAAAAATTTTGGTATCTGATCTGATCTTAATAATGCTCGATCAGATCGATTAGATCAAATCGAGTAGGTCAGATCAATCGATTGAAAAATTAATAAAATTTCTTTCGATAATTTTCATGAAAATGGTGCCAAAGTGCGTATTAAATAAATATCCGCCTTAGATATTAAGACTCGATTAATTTCTAATCGCACGATAATATACGTTATGTTGTACATTATAATAATAATAATAATTATTATTATTATTATTATATTATAATAATAATTATAATTATAATATAATTATAATTATAATTATTATTATAATATAATTATAATAATATAATTATAATATAATAATAATAATAATAATAATAATAATAATAATTATTATTATTATTATTATTATTATAACGATAAAAAATAATAATTAGAAAACGAAAAGAAGGAAGAAGTAGATGAATGTGAAGATGAAATATTAAAAAAAAGATAAAATAAATTTAAAAGAAGAAAGTTTAATGTATGTATGAAAATGAAAAAAAAAAGTAAAAGAAAAGAAAAGAAACAATAGACGGAGAAACGTTTATTAGAAACTCGAGAAAAATCATCGTCTAATACCATCGTAAGAAAAAATATTTCTTAGTACTTAAGTATTAATAATAATAATAATAATAATAATAATAATAATAAAATTAATAATAATAATAATAATTACGAGAGCCTATCGAGACGAAAGGAAAAAACGAAAAAAAAAGAAAAGGAAAGAAAGATGATCGAAAAATAATAATAAATTTTTCGACATCGAGAGTACGGTCGATAAAGTAGAACACATGCTGACAAATAAATGAAGAATCATATGAAAACAAAAAAAAAATATATAAAAAACCAAAATCGTTGCGCATACACGTACAAGCGCACGCACACATACCATATAAACAGAAACGCATTTATACCTGAGACTATTAAACGATTTTTCGAGTTCGGTCGGTAAAGTAGAACACATTATTAATGAATGAATGAATGAATGAATGAATGATGGTAGTATATGAATGAAAAAGAAATCAACTTTCCTTTCTTTTTTTAAGAACAAAATGGATTCTCGTTGCTTAGTTTTCTCTCTCTCTCTCTCTCTCTCTCTCTCTCTCTCTCTCGTTCTCGCACTCTTCTCGTTTAAAAATCAACACACGTACATACACGCACACACACAGACACGCGCGCGTTAATATATAAAATTTCTTCATTCGAAAAAAATTAAGGAAGTAATTCGAACGACGATTTTTTTTACCGTATTTTATAAGAAATTATTTGTTATCGCAAATCTTGATATTAAATCGTTATATTGAAATTGATTCGTCGTCTAATTGATGTTAAATTATAGATATTTAAAGGTATACAATTTCAGAGAGATATATAAAAGCTAATATAAATATATATATATATGTATATATATATTATATTATATATATACATATATAGAAAGAGAAAGAGAGAGAGAGAGAGAGAGAGAGAGAGAGAGAGAGAGAGATACCGCACACGTACGTACACGTACACGTTAACACAAAGTTACAATAAAAATTTTCGTCTTATCTCAGATTAGAAGTCTAAGAAATTAACTGATTAGACGAATCGTGAAGAGGTAAAATAGAAAAAAAAACGAACTTGTACAATTTGTATATAATCAAGTTATTGTGGTATAAATACACTATCTATTATTATTAATAATATATACGTATACGTTATTAATAATAATAATAATAATATATATATACATATACATATACATATATATATATATATATATATATATATATGTATATATATATATATGCATATACAGGTACATAAATTAACTCTGTAATACCGTTACGTTGTTGTACTATATTATTGTGAACACCATTTCTCAGACATCGATTTTTCTAAATAAAAATAATAAACTTCTTTTTTTCGAGACACATTAAAAAAAAAGAAAAAGAAATAAGAAAGAATGAAAGAAAGAAAGGACGAAAAGAAAGGAAAGAAAAAGAAAACAACAACAAAAACAAAAAACGAAAAACTAATGTGAGTAAACTTTCCGTCGCAGATTCTATGTCGGTCGAACCGAATCCCATTTTTTTTTTCTTTTTGTTGTTTACCTTTTTGTTTCCCGTTCTTTTCTTTTTTCTTTTTTCTTTTTTTCAAGCGAAGAAACACTGGAATTCGGTGCCTCAGACAAGCGTTTTACCAACGAGCCTTTCCCAGACTGATTCGATCGACGTTTAATCAATCAATCAATCAATCAATCAATCAATCAATCAATCAAACAAAGAAAGAAAAAAAAAAAAAGAGAAAAGAAAAAGAAAAAAAGAAGAAAAATCGATCCTCCGAAGACGAAAATTGCGAACTAAAAATTACAAACTAAAGATTACGAATGAAACATAAACGAAGAGGAAAGAGGGAAGAAGAGAAAATAAATTAATTAATAAATAAATAAAAAAAAAAAAAAAGAAGAAAAAAAAGAAACGGGAGAATTCGAGGGGAAAGAACGAAAACTCGAAATCCGATTGCGCGTTGTTTCAAATCGATTAATTGATCGATCGATTGATCGACTGATTGATTGATTAATTTACAAGGAAATGGGAGGAGGATGAAGAAGAAGAAGAAGAAGAAAATATAATAATATATCTTAATAATTAAGGAACGTATGAAATCGTACGATCAATTTATCGATTCGCAAACAGGCCTGCTCTTGCGATCGAGCTCGAAAATTTGTTCGATCGAGACGATTTATATCAATCGACGATTTATTTCAAGCGAACGATGATTCGTTCGTTTCGTTTCTTTAATTATTCTATTTTTTTTTTTCTTTTTTCTTTTTTTTTTTTTTTTTTTTTTTTTTTTTTATATATAAAACACCAACGCGAAACACAAGCTCTCATTTTTGTACATTTTCACAAGATCAATCGATCGTTTGATTTTCGTCGACGTTTTCGTTCGTTCGTTCGTTCTGTTCTTCTTTTCTTTCATAATTTCTAATTTATGATTATTAATCATAACGAGAATTCCTTTTTCGATCTCGATCGCATAATAACTTGAAGAATTATATTATAGTGACTTTTCTCTACGAACAAATGCAAACAAACGTATATGAATACACACGAATAAATACACACACACACACACACACACATAAAAAAAAACGCATGAGCATTTAGTCTTAAACTAACCTTAAAGAAAGAAAGAAAGGAAGGAAAAAAAAAAACAAGAACTCCTCTTAACGCAATACCTATCGTTGTAAATAATTGTTTCATATTGTTGTATAAATAAAAGTTAGGATAAAAGCGGATAGAGAGAGAAAGAGAGAGAGAGTGAACAAAAATAAAAAAAAAATAGAAAACAAAAATCAATAATGAAAGGAAGGAGGGTAGGAAGTAAAGTGGTAGATACGAATTATTGTATGCCATTCGAGCGACGAGAATGATTTATAAAAAAGAAAAAAGGGAAAAAAAACGCGAGAAAGAAAAAAGCAAAAACTTCTTCCCTTTGACTCCTACGACCGACTTCCCCTTCCCTCCCTGCCCACCTCCGCCCCCGAACCAGCCACCCCCTACCCCTTTAAAAATCATAATGTAAGCGCACAAGGGTTAACGATCTATGTGTCTTCTTTGTGTTTAATCGTACATTCATTATTAAATCTTAAAATATCAATATGGTCGTCTTTGTATGTGTATTTCCTGTATAACCTCTCTATTATTATTATTACTATTATTATTATTATTACTATTATTATTATTATTATTATTATTATTATTATTATTATTATTATTATTATTATTATTATTATTATTATTATTAGTATTAGTATTAGTATTAGTATTAGTATTATAATTATAATTATTATTATTATTATTATCATTATTATAATTATTTCTATCATCATCATCGTTTCAATTAATTAATTTCAATAATATCTCCAAGGTTCTCTTTCTTTTACTTTCTTATTTTTTTTTTTTCTAACATAAGAATTTGTTTATTTTTCAAGGTTCTACTTGTCGTTCTTAATTATTACACGGATTAGTTGGTTAAATTAATTGGAAGTAATGTTAATGGTAAAGTTAGGGGGTTGTTTTCTCTTGTTTCTTTTCTTTTTGTCTTTTTTCTTTTTTTCCTTTTTTTTTTTTTTTTTAATTTTGTTTCCTCCTCTCCCTTTTGTCGTTCGTACAATGCGTCCGTCAATTTGATCGTTTATTTTCATGCGAAACCCGCGCAGTTTTCAGAACGCGTTTGATCCTTTTGAATCTGCTCAAGGCGCCATTGGGATTATCCCGAAGACTTTGAAGGCCACCGAAAGCATCATTGTAATCCGTAATTAATCGCCGATTCGAATCCTTTGCGGCCAATGCCAGAGCTCTCAAATCGGATTGACTCTTTAATAGGGGGTAGGGGGAGGGAAACTTAAGTTTGTTTTTTTCATTTTAGTTATTTTGTTTTTTTTTATTCTTTTACGCTGGTAAACGAGAACATCTTCTTTACCGACTGTAGTTAGGAATACCGATTGACGGTAAAGGCGAACGATGTCGGACGATAAAACAGATCGTTGTTTGCCGACACACACGCATACGTGTCATATAAAAGATATTACAGATGGTAAAGAAGTTTTCTTTCTAGCTTCGTTTTTTTTTCCTTTTCTTTTTTTTTTTATCTTTTTTACTAATTTAATCACACGACATATATATTAGAAATTTATTTGCGACGGAAAATAATTCCTGGAGAATTATTTTATTTTTTTTTTTTATTATTATTATTATCGACTAACTGCGAAAAGTATTGTTTTTTTTTTCTTTTGTTTTTTCCCCCGTTCGTATCGAAAACGATTAATCCCCCGAACGTTGAACGTTGTTATCCTACGGATACGATCACGACGATATCCCAGGGAATAAGAAATTGGCGCGTTGATTGTCCTTATCCTCTTGTTGGTCCTCCTCGATCAACGAATTACCAACTACGATTCGTCCCTTCAAATTCGACGTTCTGTCCTCGAAACCGTCGTCGCCGAACTCATTGCCCTCGTCGTTCTCCTCGTCCTCGACATTTTGCGGCCTATACTCTAAAGTAACCAATCCGGCGGTATTCGCCCGTTTAATCCTTACCTTCTCGCCTACGACCTGTCGACTATCGCGTACCAGCTTCGGATCTAACGTTAGATCGTGCGGTAGTTCGTCCTCGATCTTAACGCGGCCCCGTTCGGGTACCAACGACAACGCCCGTTCCTCCTCCTCCTTCTCCTCCTCCTCTTCTGCCTTCTCCTTCTCCTTTTCTGCCATCATCCTTCCACCTTTTCTCTTCCTTCTTCGTTTCCTGATATCGTTGTCGTCGCTCCTAACGACGAACATCTCGCGTATCTTTTCGCGTTTCTTCACCGGTCGCTTGTTCAACATAACCTTATTATTATTATAATTATTATTATTCATCCTCGATTCGTCCCGATCGGATACGACATCCTCGGGCGCAAATCTCTTTCTAATACTCTCGTGTACGCCTTCTCGATATTCGTCTTCGTCCTTGAGATTATCGACCCCTTCGATCTCTTCCAATCGACGCCTGATTCTGTCGCTATTATCGTTCGATCTTCTCCTTCTTCTTCTACTACTACTACTACTACTACTACTATTATTACTACTACTTCTTCTTCTTCTTCTTCTTCTTTTTCTTCTTACTCCTTCTCCTCCTCCTCCTCCTTCTCCTCCTTCCTCGCTTATTTTAGGTTTGACGTCGTCGGACGATCTCATAGACGCCATGTTGTCGTCGGACGATCTTTTAGACGCCATCTTGTCGTCGGACGATCTTTTAGACGCCATCTTGTCGTCGGACGATCTTTTAGACTCCATCTTGTCGTCGGACGATCTTTTAGACGCCATCTTGTCGTCGGACGATCTTTTAGACGCCATCTTATCGTCGGATGATCTCATAGACGCCATCTTGTCGTCGGACGATCTTTTAGACGCCATTTTGTTGTCGGCTTTAGCAGTTAACGACGACTCTCGATCCTCATTCCGTTCGTCGTCCTGCTCCTGCTCCTCGTCGTCGTTGTCCTTGCTCTCGATCTCATCGAATCTCGCATTGTTCCTCTCGATCTCACGATCCCTACGTTTCCTCTCGATCTCCCGCTTGATCTCCTCCTTTATCGAATCTATCTTACGTTTGATCTTCTCCTCGACGCGTTTCTCGTACTCGCTCTCCTCGTTTTCGTCCACGTCGTCCATCTTCTTCGTCAATTTAGCAGGCGACTCAATATTATCTGCAGCTTTCTCCTCGACGACGATCTCTCTCTTTTTATCGGATTCATCGATCTTACTCTCGTCGTCCTTGACCTTGTCCGATTTCTCGACGTTCCTCACCACCCCGACGACGGCGTTCTCAGCGTTTTTGTCGTTCTCGTCGTCGTTCAATTTGCTTTTATTATCGTCGGTCCGATCGGTTTCCTCGCGTTTAACCCTAACGTCACCCGAGGACGATCCTTTGTCACTTGCCTCCTTACCGACGGCGTACTCATCGTAATCCTTACTCTCGCGTTTAATTTTATCGTCCTTCGATCGTCCTTCGACGACGACGACGTTCGAGCGATCATCGTTGTCGGTCTCCTCGTTATCGTCGTTCGATTCCTCGAAATTGGCCCCGTAATCCTCTCCTGACTCCTCCTCCTCCTCCTCCCCGGTATTATCCGATTTTTCCAAATTCGAACGTTTTCGATCGTTCACGTTATCGTCGTCGTTCGATGACGACGATGACGATGACGACAACGAACGTTTCTTCTCGTCGACTCTTTCACGTTCGTCATCGTCGTTCGACTTAGATCGATTGTCATCTAACGATACGTCCCTTTTTCTTCTAACGAGCGTAGTATCGTACGTTAATTCGACGTCGACCAACGACGATGACGATGACGACGTACTTGAGATTCGTTCGATCTCGTTCAACGATACATTCGTCATGTTCGTTAATAAATCCAACGTTCTACGTGCTCCCGTTGTTATCGACGAATTTATCGCTTTTTTATTATCGTTATCGTTAACCGGAATGTTGTACGGCAGTATTATCGTCTCGTCGTTGGTAGTAAAATCGCGAGTATATCGATTGTCCAATAAACGACGTCTTGGGATCAGGTAATCCAACGTTTGATTGAACATTATCGCCATTTGTTGTTCCTCGTCATTGCTCGTACGCCTAAAATTAGGCTCTTTATTGATCCTAAAAGAAAGATCGTTCAATAAAATTGTCTCTCTATATCTCTATCTATGTATCTTTATCCCTATCCCTATCTCTATCTCTATCTGTCCTATCCTTTTCAGACCTTAAGTAAAACGAATTTGATTGATTGATTTATTTATTTATTTTTACTTATTTATTTTTTTCTTTCTTTTTCCTCAACAAATTATTTAATTACTTGGCTTACTTGGTGATATTGAGCGATCGAATGAACGGTTTGCTTGATATCAATTGGAAAAATATTATTGACAAGATCAATGTACAAATTTTAATCAATTTAAATAATTTCAGCATTGTGCCTCACGACGACATCGTTAGAAAAATTAAAGATCTTTCCGGAAACAGTTTATTTCTCTGACAATTACACAATTTATTTATCGTCGATCAATTAATATTAATATTATTGGGTTATGTGTGTTGATCAGTTTGACGTGGACGAAAATACTTTCACATTTTTTTTTCCTCTCTCTCTTTTTTTTTCTATCATTCGTAACAAAGAACAAAAGACAACGTTGACACACGACGTCAAATTTGATTGATTTATCAATGATTTTTTTTCTCCTTCTTTTGGTCTGGCGTGACGGACACGCCATTGTTTATAATACACCCATGCGTGTATATTATTATAGTAAATTTTCTTTACAATATATCCATTCGTTAATTTATTTACTTATTTATTTATTTATTTATTTAGTCATTTATTGCGTTTCTCCTTTCGGTTCGACTGTACAAATGTCAGACAATATCGACGACATATATTTTGGTTTTATTTGTTTATTATTATAATAAATCGATCGATCAATTTAATATTCATTTATTTTTCTCACTTAAAACTTTTGCGATGTACAATTACATTTTTTACAATATATTTATTTATTTATATATTTATTTATTTTTTCTTTTTCATTGCATTTTAGTCGACTATACAAAAGTTCGATGACATTAACGACACGTTTGCATTAATTTTTATATTTATTTATGTATATATATTTTTTTTTATTTCTTTATTTCTTTTTATATGTATTAACACAGCAGCATTAAATCAGGTTTCATGACGAAACTCGATCAAGCTTGATGAAAAAAAAAAAGTAGAAAAAAGAAAAAGAAAAGAAGAGAAAGAGAAATGAACGAACGAACTTACCCAAACGAACGTACGAGAGAGTATGTAATATGCTTGAATAAAGAATAGACGTTCATAGTTTCAATGAACGTTTTCTTAAAGCACATTAGAGAAATTTTTATTTCTTATATCTATATTATTAATAATACGGGGTAGGCTGAAAGTTCCTAGATCGTTAAAAAAAAAAAATTCGATTACCTCCTTTCCTCGGAAAACTTCGGGGATTATTTTTGGTCACGTATAACAAAAAAAAAAAAAAAAGATAAAAATGGAAAAAGAAAATATTCGAACTTTTATAATCCGCGAAAGAAGAAATTTAAGCTCGAAATTAGTTTGAAAAAAAGATTACTAAAGACGTATCAAATTATCTAGGAACTTTTAATTTCCCACCCTGTATTTACTAAACACACAAACACACACACACACACACACACACACACACACACACACACACAAATTATGTGTACACACACGTTGAGGTAAGCGGAGATATAATTTATATATATTCATTATTCATTAATACTTACATAAACACACTTCAAGTGTCGCTATCTGAAATAAAGATATATTTTATTTATTAATTTGTTTATTTAATTATTTATTTATGTTTATTTATTTATTTACTTATTAAAAATAAAATTGAGAAAGAATATTGCAAATCGTTCGTGTTATTATTATTAATGTTATTAATGTTATTGTTATTATAATTATTATTATTATTATTATTATTATTATTATTATTATTATTATTATTATTATTATTATTATTATTAGGCAGTAAAAGTAAAGATTAAATTCATCAATAATTAAAAAATATTTTTATTTCCCCCGACACTATCCGCGTCTTTGCACGTTCCGTTCTTTCTTTCGTAAATTCGAAAAACGTGACTGGTAACAAAAAAAAAATAAAATAAAATAAAATAAAATAAAATAAAAAGAAAAAGAAAAATTCGCAGAAAAATTTGCATTTCGACGAAATTTACATTTAAACGACGTTACGATATATTTACGAT
>OU426866.1:4498101-4593101 GCA_911387685.1 Dolichovespula media
CATCCTTCGGTTTACCAACGAATTCACCCTCGGGATGTAGATTGTCCTCGTGCTTGATCGGCGAACGTCTCTCGGCCGGTCCAACCGTGATTTTCTCCGGTCTATCGAACTGACCCTCTGGACGAAGATTGTCCTTGGGTCTCGTAACGTCGGCCCTATCACCTTTACCCGGTGGTGTCCTGTCTTTCGGACGGCCTACAAATTCACCTTCCGGATGAAGATTGTCGGGACGTTTGATGGGCGTCCTTCTTTCGGCCGGTCCAACCGTCGTCCTCTCCGGTCTATCAAATTCACCTTCAGGTTTCAAATTGTCCTTGGGTTTCTTGATGGCCGCTCGATCGCCCTTCCCGGGAGTCGCTTCTTTCGGTCTTCGAACGAACTCACCCTCGGGTTTCAAATTGTCCGCGTGTTTTATCGGCGTCCTCCTTTCGGCCGGTCCAACGGGCCTTCTCTCTGGCCTCTCAAAGTCTCCTTCCGGCTTAAGATTGTCCTTGGGCTTCTTAACCTCTGCCCTTTCACCTTTCTTAGGTACCTGTTCCTTCGGACGACCGATGAATTCACCCTCGGGCTTGAGATTGTCGTCGTGTTTGATGGGCGATCTACGTTCGGCCGGCCCAACTGGTCCAACCTTTTCAGGCCTCTCAAATTCGCCCTCGGGTTTCAAGTTGTCCTCCGGTTTCTTCATTTCCGGTCTCGCCACCTTCTTCGGCGAGTAATCGTCCTTGGGACGGCCTTCGAAAAGACCCTCGGATTTGAGATTGTCCTCGTGTCTCACGATATCCACACGTTCGCCTCTGACCACTTTGAAATCGTCTCTTGTTCTTACGTCGCTGAATTCACCCTCCATCCTTAAATTGTCCTGATACTTGACGACTTCGGTACGTTCGCGTACGAGGAAATCGGTGTACTCGTCGCGCGACCTGTAAGTTTCGATCTCACCCTCCATACGCAGATTATCGATACGTTTGACGACGTCCATGCGTTCGCCACGTGTCGTCACGTAATCGTCCTTGGGACGACCCTCGAACGGACCTTCCGGTTTGAGATTATCTTCGGGTCTCTTGACGTCGGCACGTTCGCCCTTGGTAGGTCTAAAGTCGTCCTTGGGTCTACCAGTGAAGTCACCCTCGGGTTTGAGATTGTCAGGATGTTTGATAGGCGTACGACGTTCGGCTGGTCCAACCGCTGATTTTTCTGGCCTATCGAATTCACCTTCCGGATATAAGTTATCCGTTGGTCTCTTAACGTCAACCCTTTCGCCCCGTTTCGGTGCTTCCTCCTTAGGTTTACCTACGAACTCACCCTCCGGCTTCAAATTGTCCGGATGTTTGATAGGAGTCCTCCTTTCGGCCGGTCCGAACTTCCTCGTCTCCGGTCGATCGAATTCACCCTCGGGTTTGAGATTATCCTTGGGCTTTTTAATTTCCACCCTCTCGGCCGGCCTATATCCCTCGTGTTCGGGACGTTCGAAGTCACCTTCGGGTTTCAAATTGTCCCTCGGCCTTTTAACCTCGGCCCTGTCACCCTTTCGCGGTAACTCTTCCTTCGGCCTCGACGCAAATTCACCTTCGGGTTTGAGATTGTCCGGATGTTTGATCGGTGATCTTCTCTCGCCAGGTCCCATCTCCACTTTCTCAGGTCTCTCGAACTCACCCTCTGGGCGCAGATTATCTTTGGGCTTCTTCACGTCGGCCCTTTCGCCGCGTTTAGGTGTTTCCTCCTTCGGACGACCGATGAATTCACCCTCCGGTTTCAAATTGTCTTCCGGTCTTATTATATCCGGACGTACGACTCTTTTCGGCGAGTAATCGTCCTTTGGTAGACCTTCGAAAGGACCCTCGGGTTTGAGATTGTCCGGGTGACGTACGATGTCCGCACGATCACCCTTGACGACTTTGAAATCGTCTCTGGTTCTTACGTCGCTGAATTCACCCTCCATCCTTAAATTGTCCTGATACTTGACGACTTCGGTACGTTCGCGTACGAGGAAATCGGTGTACTCGTCGCGCGATCTGTAAGTTTCGATCTCACCCTCCATACGTAAATTATCGGTACGTTTGACGACGTCCACGCGTTCGCCACGTGTAGTAACGTAATCGTCCTTGGGACGACCCTCGAACGAACCTTCCGGTTTGAGATTATCTTCGGGTCTCTTGACGTCGGCACGATCGCCCTTGGTAGGTCTAAAGTCGTCCTTGGGTCTACCAGTGAAGTCACCCTCGGGTTTGAGATTGTCAGGATGTTTGATAGGCGTACGACGTTCGGCTGGACCAACCGGGATTTTTTCCGGCCTATCGAATTCACCTTCCGGTCTCAAATTATCCTCCGGACGCTTAACTTCCGGTCTCTCCGCACGTTTTGGACTGTAATCGTCCTTGGGTCGTCCCTCGAACGGTCCTTCCGGTCTCAAATTATCTTCAGGTCGCTTAACGTCAGCCCTCTCACCTCTTGTTGGTTTATAATCATCTCTTGGTCTTCCTTCGAACGGCCCTTCCGGTCTCAAATTATCTTCCGGACGTTTAACTTCCGGTCTTTCCGCGCGTTTCGGTGAATAATCGTCCTTGGGACGAGCCTCGAATGATCCTTCTGGATGTAAATTGTCCTCCGGACGTTTAACTTCTGGTCTTTCAGCGCGTTTGGGAGAATAATCGTCCTTGGGACGACCCTCGAACGGACCTTCCGGTTTGAGATTATCTTCGGGTCTCTTGACGTCGGCACGTTCGCCCTTGGTAGGTCTAAAGTCGTCCTTGGGTCTACCAGTGAAGTCACCCTCGGGTTTGAGATTGTCAGGATGTTTGATCGGCGTACGACGTTCGGCTGGTCCCAATGGAGATTTTTCTGGCCTGTCGAAATCACCTTCCGGTCGGAGATTATCCTCCGGACGTTTTGCTTCTGGTCGTTCTGCACGTTTCGGTGAGTAATCATCTTTGGGACGGCCCTCGAATGGTCCTTCTGGTCTCAAATTGTCCTCAGGACGTTTCACGTCAGCCCTCTCGCCTCGGGTTGGTTTGTAATCGTCCCTTGGTCTACCTTCGAACACACCCTCTGGTCTCAAATTGTCTTCTGGACGTTTGACTTCCGGTCTCTCCGCGCGTTTAGGCGAATAATCATCCTTGGGGCGACCTTCGAATGGTCCTTCTGGTCTCAGGTTATCTTCAGGACGCTTAACGTCAGCTCTCTCACCTCTGGTTGGTTTGTAATCGTCCCTAGGACGTCCCTCGAACGGTCCTTCCGGTCTCAAATTATCTTCAGGACGTTTAACTTCTGGTCTCTCCGCACGTTTTGGACTGTAATCGTCTTTAGGACGTCCCTCGAATGGTCCTTCAGGTCTCAAATTGTCTTCCGGTCTCTTAACGTCGGCCCTTTCACCTCGAGTAGGTTTGTAATCGTCCCTAGGCCTTCCTTCGAATACACCCTCAGGTCTCAAATTATCTTCTGGACGTTTCACGTCCGGTCTATCCGCACGTTTTGGACCATAGTCGTCTTTAGGTCGTCCCTCAAACGGTCCTTCCGGTCGCAAATTATCTTCAGGTCTCTTAACGTCGGCCCTTTCACCTCGAGTAGGTTTGTAATCGTCCCTAGGCCTTCCTTCGAATACACCCTCAGGTCTCAAATTATCTTCTGGACGTTTTACGTCCGGTCTATCCGCACGTTTTGGACCATAGTCGTCCTTAGGTCGTCCCTCAAACGGTCCTTCCGGTCGCAAATTATCTTCAGGTCTCTTAACGTCAGCCCTCTCACCTCTGGTTGGTTTATAATCATCTCTTGGTCTTCCTTCGAACAGACCTTCTGGTCTCAAATTATCCTCTGGTCGCTTAACTTCTGGTCTCTCCGCACGTTTAGGCGAATAATCATCCTTGGGACGACCTTCGAATGGTCCCTCTGGTCTCAAATTATCTTCTGGACGTTTAACATCGGCCCTCTCGCCACGAGTTGGTTTGTAATCGTCTCTGGGTCTACCTTCGAACGGACCTTCTGGTCTTAAATTATCTTCTGGACGCTTAACGTCAGCCCTCTCGCCTCTGGTTGGCATGTAATCGTCCTTGGGACGACCTTCGAACGGTCCTTCCGGTCTTAAATTGTCTTCCGGGCGTATTACGTGTGGTCTCTCCGCACGTTTAGGCGAATAATCA
The DNA here is from genome assembly GCA_911387685.1 of Dolichovespula media. Taxonomy (NCBI): domain Eukaryota; kingdom Metazoa; phylum Arthropoda; class Insecta; order Hymenoptera; family Vespidae; genus Dolichovespula; species Dolichovespula media. Next base: position 4,502,235 of record OU426866.1, read on the forward strand.
TCCTTGGGACGTCCTTCGAAGGGTCCTTCTGGTCTCAAATTATCCTCTGGCCTCTTAACGTCAGCTCTCTCACCTCTGGTTGGTTTATAATCATCTCTAGGTCTTCCTTCGAACAAACCTTCTGGTCTCAAATTATCCTCTGGACGTTTAACTTCTGGTCTCTCAGCACGTTTTGGACTGTAATCGTCTTTAGGTCGTCCCTCGAATGGTCCTTCCGGACGCAAATTATCTTCTGGACGCTTAACCTCTGGTCTATCTGCACGTTTAGGCGAATAATCGTCTTTAGGACGACCCTCGAATGGTCCTTCCGGTCGCAAATTATCTTCAGGTCGCTTAACGTCAGCCCTCTCACCTCTGGTTGGTTTATAATCATCTCTTGGTCTTCCTTCGAACAGACCTTCTGGTCTCAAATTATCCTCTGGACGTTTAACTTCTGGTCTCTCCGCGCGTTTAGGCGAATAATCATCTTTGGGACGTCCTTCGAATGGTCCTTCGGGTCTCAGGTTATCTTCTGGTCGCTTAACTTCTGGTCTGTCCGCACGTTTAGGCGAATAATCGTCTTTAGGACGACCCTCGAATGGTCCTTCCGGTCGCAAATTATCCTCAGGTCGCTTAACGTCAGCTCTCTCACCTCTGGTTGGTTTGTAATCGTCCCTAGGACGTCCCTCGAACGGTCCTTCCGGTCTCAAATTATCTTCAGGACGTTTAACTTCCGGTCTCTCCGCACGTTTAGGAGAATAATCATCTTTGGGACGTCCTTCGAACGGTCCTTCCGGTCTCAAATTATCCTCTGGTCTCTTAACATCAGCCCTCTCACCTCTGGTTGGTTTATAATCATCTCTTGGTCTTCCTTCAAACAGACCTTCTGGTCTCAAATTATCCTCTGGACGCTTAACTTCTGGTCTCTCAGCACGTTTAGGAGAATAATCATCCTTAGGACGACCTTCGAACGGTCCTTCCGGTCTCAAATTATCCTCTGGTCTCTTAACATCAGCCCTCTCACCTCTGGTTGGTTTATAATCATCTCTTGGTCTTCCTTCAAACAGACCTTCTGGTCTCAAATTATCCTCTGGTCGCTTAACTTCTGGTCTCTCAGCACGTTTAGGAGAATAATCATCCTTAGGACGACCTTCGAACGGTCCTTCTGGTCTCAAATTATCTTCTGGTCTCTTAACATCAGCCCTCTCACCTCTGGTTGGTTTATAATCATCTCTTGGTCTTCCTTCAAACAGACCTTCTGGTCTCAAATTATCCTCTGGTCGCTTAACTTCTGGTCTCTCAGCACGTTTAGGAGAATAATCATCCTTAGGACGACCTTCGAACGGTCCTTCTGGTCTCAAATTATCTTCAGGTCGCTTAACATCAGCCCTCTCACCTTTGGTTGGTTTATAATCATCTCTTGGTCTTCCTTCAAACAGACCTTCTGGTCTCAAATTATCCTCTGGACGCTTAACTTCTGGTCTCTCAGCACGTTTAGGAGAATAATCATCCTTAGGACGACCTTCGAACGGTCCTTCAGGTCTCAAATTATCTTCCGGACGTTTAACTTCCGGTCTCTCAGCACGTTTTGGACTGTAATCGTCCTTGGGTCGTCCCTCGAACGGTCCTTCCGGTCTCAAATTATCCTCTGGCCTCTTAACGTCAGCCCTTTCCCCACGAGTCGGTTTGTAATCGTCCCTAGGACGTCCTTCAAACGGTCCTTCCGGTCTCAAGTTATCCTTGGGTCTTTTCTGCTCGGGTCTTTGCGTTATAGTCGGCACAACGTAATCATCCTTCGCACGAGACGTCCAATCGAACGGTCCTTCAGGTCTCAAATTATCGTCGCGTCTCAGGACCGTAGTCCCGATATAATCAGTTTCATCGAACGTTTTATACTCCTCGCGCGTAGTAGTCGTACTCTCGTTGACGTCCGTTCTACCATAAAATCTATCGTCGTCTTCTCGATAAATCGGACGACGTCTTGGCTCGTTTTCAACGACGACATCGTACCCATGGAAATCCTCTTTCAAATGGGAGGTTCCCTGAAATTTTGAACCAAACAATTACACCCCTTTCTACCGGATCATTCGAGAAAAATCGTTCGTAATTCGTCGAAATTTTTTTCTTTTTTTTTTTTTTTTTTTTTTTCTTTTGATAATATATACACTCCGTCGTTTCGGTCAAAGGAGTACACCTTTATAACACCTTAAACCAGCTGACGACGCGACAAAACTTTTATGGCATACTTTTTTGAATGGTTTCGAAAAAAGGGGTATGTTTGTTATTAAGCGTATACACATAATATGAATAGTTCGTGTATATATATATATATGGTTTATATATATTAGTTTGGGGAAAAAAAAATCCATTATTTTTGTTCACGTAAATTGACGTAAAAAGTAATGGATTTCTTTTTCCCCAACCTTAATGATATAATGCTGTATATGTTATAAAGACGGTCTCATTTAAACGAACAACCCTGTATATAAAAATCGTCATTATTTACCGTGAATTCACCCTCTCCTACGGTGAGGTTATCCGTACGTTTAATGATCTCAGCTCGTTGTATACTACGATGATCGATATATTCCGATCTCGTAGTTGTTTCGTCAATGAATTCACCTTCGACCTTGGTGTATGTATTTCGACGTACCGGGCTTGGCCGTTCGCCGGGTACCCCGGTGAACACCAGCTCCGTCGTTGTCAGACCTATAGAAAAATTGTTACATTAGCAACGAAGCTCGAAATATAATCGAAATTTTCATTTAAAAAAAAAAAAAAAAAAAAAAAAAATATATAAAAATAAAATAAATAAAAATATAAAACGTTTAGAGCGTCAAATAAACGTGGAGTCGGATCATGCGCAAAATATATATATATTAGTGTAAAAATAATATTTTAACAACTGATATATATATATATATAAAAGATATTTTTTATTATCAATGAGTCTCGATGATTTTTTATTATCAATGAGTCCCGATGATTTATTCTTATCGATCATGCATAATTGTCGAACTCGCGTAAGATTTGACGAACGAAGGAGTCTTTTTTTTTAACGACTCTTGCAAACAAAAATTTAATAATAATAATGATGATGATGATGATGATGATGATGGTGATGACGATGACGATAACGATAACGACGACGATTATTAATATTAATTAATAAACTCACGGGATTTTTTTTTAACGACTCTTGCAAACAAAACTTTAATGATAATAATGATGATGATGATGATGATGGTAATGACGATGACGATTATTAATAGTAATTAATAAACTCACTTTCAAAATCACCCTCAGGTCTGAGATTGTCCTGTGGCTTTCTGATCGGTGCCCTTTCACCTCTGGTCGGTGCTTCAACCTTTGGCCTACCGACAAACTCACCCTCTGGTTTCAAATGGTCCTGTGGTTTTCTAACGGGTGCTCTCTCGCCGTAATAAGCAGCCACGTAATCGGTACGTCTCTCACCGACGAATTCACCCTCCATGTGTAAGTGATCCTCATGGCGATATATTTGCTGTCTCTCGACGTGTTTCTCGTCGAATTCCTCGCGATAAGAACTAACAACCGTGTGTAACTGCTCGTCGCGCGATATTTCAAGATGATCCTCCTCCGGCAGATTGTGCGGACAACGATGGCGCCTGTTTAATAGAAGATTAGAAGAAATGAAAGATCATAAAATTCTCTCTACGATCGATCAGTAATGTCGATTTAGAAAATATTTCTTTTTTTTCTTCTCGATCAATGATATTACTACTGCAGTCTGACGTATATAATTGTAAATATATATATATATATATATATATATATATATATATATATATATATATATACCGGGTGTTTCAGCCAAATGGAGGCCGCCCATAATTTATACTATTATATTATAATATAATTTATTATTTATTACTATACTATTGTACTATTATATATATATATATATAAACTATATATATATATATATATTTTAATTTTTAATATATACGTACATACGTATCCTGTGTATCTGTTTATCGGTTAAACAAGAAAATATAATAAACGAATTTCATTGATATACCGATATTAGAAATTATTCGTACTGTTCGTTGATTTGCTTAGAATCATAAATAAATCGATCGTTCCGTAATCCTACGTTCGTACGTATTTAAGCGTCAGTTTAAAAGAAAAAAGAAAAAAAAAGAAAAAAAAAAGAAAAAGAACAAAAAACAATTAATAATTTCTCCAATTTATGATAACGAATTAATTATTTTTTTTTTATTTTTTTTTTTTTTTTTCTAGACGATAACAGCGAGAATTAGAAAAATGAGATTGGATTCGCGAGAAGAAGAGATTTCGCAACAGCCAACGCCCAACAAACGCGTCCATGGATCCTTATTTGAAAGCCTTCTTCGAAGGAAGGATCGAGAGGTATGGCCTTGTATGGTGAAAAAAAAAATGGAAAAAAAGAAAGAAAAAAAAAAAAGGCCGTGATCACGCGCACGCCAATTTTGGATGCAAATGTTCGATCGCGTATGGACCGTTTTCAAGGCTCTCTCTCTCTCTCTCTCTCTCTCTCTCTCTCTCTCTCTCTCTCTCGCTCGCTCTCTCATTCGTCCTACACTTTCGTGTAATATCAAGATGAGAAAAAAAAGTGAAAAAAAGAAGACAGAGAGAGAGAGAGAGAGAGAGAGAGAGAGAGAGAGAGAGAGAGAGAGAGATAAAAGAAAAAAGCTAAATAATTTTCTAACAACTTTACCGTTAACGAACGATAATCTAAATCTATCTATCTAAATATTCTCACGTTGTTGTTGTTGTTGTTATTGTTTTTGTTATCAAAAAAAAAAGTAATCGCAATCGACCCGAGGCTCGATTCATAAATAATTTGCAACATATATAATATATATATATAAAATATATATTATAAATAATATATATTATTAATAATAATATTATAAATTAATATTAAAAATAATATATGTTATTAGCGAATAATATCGATAAATAATTCGCGACACCTTTAGAAAACTGAAGAAGAAATGACCTCAACAAAAAAAAAAAAAAAAAAAAAAAGAAAAAAAAAGAAAAAAAGAGAGAAAAAAGAAAAAATTAAAACAAATTACATTCGACACAAAGGCAATTATCTAACACCCCCATTTTCATTTATATTCCTACAAATTCACGATCTATGGATCTGTAATTGTGCCAAAAATTAACGTTGTCGATCGTTAATTCCGTTCGTCGTAACGAAAAAAATAAAAAATAATTATTACTCGTTTCGTATAAATTAAAGAGGAAATCGATTTAACGTGGAAACCCTTTCGAGACATACTAATTTCTAATCAGGGAGCGATTTAGACGGACGCGGACAAGTTAGACGAGAACGTCAATCAAAATGATGAGAACGTTAATGAGTATGCGTCGTATAGAAGAACACCATACCCAAAACCATAGAGATCCCATCTCCCCTTCTCCCTCTCTCTCTCTCTCTCTCTCTCTCTCTCTCTCTCTCCTCTCTCTCTCTCTCTCATGTATTCGAAATTAGCTTCAAGTTCTATCCCTATCTTCCTTTAACTATGAAATTCAATACTGAACTTTGAGGCATAACTCTCACGTCTCACTCTCCTTAATCTCCACAATAAAATTATGATACCTTTCAAATTTCCCGCCCGAAAGTTATCCCACGGGAAATATATAATCGATCGAAGGGAATAAAATCCTTTTGATTTTTAATCGCGACGTTAAAACAGTCGAGATAGACATGATTATTTATATCGAAGTAAATACCAATGAGATATTTAATTATACAAGGGTGTTTCAACTGATGGAGGTCCGCTACATCAAAAAAAAAAAAAACAAACAAACAAACAAAAGAGTAAAAAAAAAATACACGCTTGTTAAAAATAATCATAAATAATCATAAAAAATGACCTAAAAAAAAGAATCTTTTTTTTTTTCTTTCTTTCTTTCTTTCTTTCTTTCTTTCCATGACGTACCACCCTTTGAACCATTCAAAGTGTGACGTAGAAGTTTGTCGCGTCGTAAAAAAAAAAAAAAAAGAAAAAAGACAAACGAAGAAAATACTTGGAAATATTTTCAGGCGGCACATCCTTCGGCTGTAAAAAAACACCCCGTGTATCGATTCTTATGGATCGATTTTTATGGATCCATCGTGGATGGAGATCGATTCAACACGATCAACGTCGATCTTCGTCACCCAATCGTCCCCGAGATTTTTATCAAAGGACACGATGATATCGTTTTACTTCGGATACTTCGATGCAAGAAAGCAAAACCGGTGGTGGGTAAGAGGCCTTGAATAAGAAACGAATGAAAGAAAGGTGATAGGAAAGAAACAAGTTGCCTTAAAAGGGTCCTGCGTCTGGTGTCCTACTTTTGTTCCTTCCCCTTCTCACCTCCCCTACCCCCCTTCACCACGAATCCAAAAGGCTTAACACGTTGTTAATACGAAAGTAGGACAGAAGATTTATAATCGAACCATATACGCGACATCCCGCTTGTTTTGTCCTTTTTTTATATCACAAAAATCGAATTTACTTTGGGTAGTCGATGGTTCTTTATCTTTTTAGTTTTTTTTTTTTTTTGTTTAATTTTCTTTTTCTTTTTCTTTTTCTTTTTCTTTTTCTTTTTTTTATCTCAAAGCAATACGTCCCACATCGAAACGGAAGCTCGATAACAAATTGGATCGTTGATTATACGTATATAAGTGTATTAAATATGATGTTGTATATATAAAAAAAAAAAAAAAGAAAAGAAAAATAAAGTAAGAAAACTTACCCGCAAGTACAGAGCTCGCATATACACTGTTCCTTCAATGGTAAACGCGAAAGTATTTCCGATGGCGTTGGGGTTACTTCAGAGTCAGCAATGGAATCCGGTGGTGATTGATCGCCACGTCTGTGCATTCCTGGCTTTTCATCGAGACGATCGAATTTTCCAATAGTCGGTGTTTCGTAGTAATGACTACTGGGTTTGCCAGCGGCCGGCCTTTCGTCGGGATAACTGGGTTTGTCCTCGATCGATGTGTCATCGGGTTCATCGGGTTTGCCAGCAATTGGTCTGTCAACTGGACGACTGGGTTTCCCTGCGGCTGGTCTATTATCCTCTGGACGATCGGGTTTGATTTCGTTCGATCTTTCGTCGGGTTTATCGAAACGTCCGGGTTTTCCTACGGTTGGTCGTCTTTCATCGGGACGACTGGGTTTACCTGCGGCTGGTCTTACGTCAGGCTCGTCGGGACGACTGGGTTTGCCTGCAGTTGGTATTTCATCGGGACGACTAGGTTTGCCTGCAGTTGGTATTTCATCGGGACGACTGGGTTTGCCTGCAGTTGGTATTTCATCGGGACGACTGGGTTTGTCGGGGGTTCGTCTTTCGTCAGGACGACTAGGTTTTCCTGCAGCTGGTCTTTCGTGTGTTTCATCGGGACGACTGGGTTTGCCAGCAGTTGGTATTTTATCGGGACGGCTAGGTTTCCCTGCAGCTGGTCTTTCGTCAGGTTCATCAGGACGACTGGGTTTCCCTGCAGCTGGTCTTTCGTGAGTTTCATCAGGATGACTGGGTTTGCCTGCAGTTGGTATTTTATCGGGACGGCTAGGTTTCCCTGCAGCTGGTCTTTCGTCAGGTTCATCAGGACGACTGGGTTTCCCTGCAGCTGGTCTTTCGTGAGTTTCATCAGGACGACTGGGTTTGCCTGCAGCTGGTCTTACGTCAGGCTCGTCGGGACGACTGGGTTTACCTGCAGTTGGTATTTTATCAGGCCGGCTAGGTTTCCCTGCGGCTGGTCTTTCGTCAGGTTCATCGGGACGACTAGGTTTGTCTACAGTTCGTCTGTCGTCAGGACGACTAGGTTTCCCTGCGGCTGGTCTTTCATGAGTTTCATCAGGATGACTAGGTTTCCCTGCGGCTGGTCTTTCATGAGTTTCATCAGGACGACTAGGTTTCCCTGCGGCTGGTCTTTCATGAGTTTCATCAGGACGACTAGGTTTCCCTGCGGCTGGTCTTTCATGAGTTTCATCGGAACGACTAGGTTTCCCTGCGGCTGGTCTTTCATGAGTTTCATCAGGACGACTGGGTTTGCCTGCAGCTGGTCTTACGTCAGGTTCATCGGGACGACTTGGTTTGCCTGCAGCAGGTCTTACGTCAGTTTCATCAGGACGACTGGGTTTGTCCAGAGGTTGTCTTTCATCAGGACGACTTGGTTTCCCTGCAGCTGGTCTTACGTCAGGTTCATCAGGACGACTAGGTTTCCCTGCGGCTGGTCTTACGTCAGGTTCATCAGGACGACTGGGTTTGTCCAGAGTTCGTCTTTCATCAGGACGACTTGGTTTCCCTGCGGCTGGTCTTACGTCAGGTTCATCAGGACGACTAGGTTTCCCTGCAGCTGGTCTTTCGTAACTTTCATCAGGACGACTGGGTTTCCCTGCGGCTGGTCTATCCTCCGGACGACCACTGGGTTTCCCGTCAACCGGTTTCTCATCCTCTGGTCGCGTTAACAATCTTACAACTTTACCCAACTTCTCCGGACTCGGTGATCTCTCTTCCGGTCTGCTTGGTTTGCCGGCCGCTGGTATTGGTTCTTGCTTTCTCGTAGGCGAGACGTAATCGCGTGGTTTCTCGTCGGTCGGCCTAACAATTTCCATACAATTACGATATAATATATAATACTCGATGCAACGATTTAAAATCGATTATTTATAAACATAACAATTTACGGAATATTTTTGTTTCTCCCGCCTAAATTCTTTTCCTTTCCTTTTTTTTTTGTTTTGCTTTCAATCGACATTTTCTTCGTTACCTCGTTCGTTTACGATGATTTTCTTTTTTTTTTTTTTTTTTTTTTTTTTAAATGAAGTTTGTGCTATATATACACACACACATATATATATTTATATATGTATATAATGGTATATATATATATATATATATATATATATATATATTTATATATAGGTAAATAGGTATATAACTTACTTTTTGATATCATCTGTGATAATTTTTTCTGGTTGCTGAGGGCGAGATGGTTTTCCAGCGGCTGGAATCGTTTTCGTTCGATCGTACTCCCTAATACCTGGTATTCCTTCGGGATAACCAAGTCTTTCCGGGGACGTTTTTCTCGTTGAATCGGTCGTTGATATAATTGTTGAGCTGGTGATATTCTCGAACCGAGTGTCGTCGACGACATCTCGAGCTACCATACTACTAGTCACCTGCTCTGTTTCGATAAATTCTTTCGTTGATTTAGTGACATCTCTCTGCAAAACAATCATTAGAACGTTCATCACAGTTACGAACTTTTTTCCCTTTTCAGATCGGTCCTCGATCGACGAATGACAGAAGAAAATTAAAATCAAATCAAATTTGATGCAATATTTATAATAAAAAAAAAAAAAAAAAAAAAAAAGATTACATCTATCTCGTATCACGCTATTTCATTTATTTATTTATAATCCCAATTTTATCAATCAGACGAAAAAATACTTTCGATGGAATTTTATTTTTGATTATATCGAATAAAAGAAAAAAGAGAGAGAGAGAGAGAGAGAGAGAGAGAGAGAGAGAGAGAGAGATAGTAGGAGACAATTTTATAGATTGTCTCTGTTAATATTAGAAGTTAATATTAAGAAGTTAATATTAGAAGTTAATATTAAGAAAAATTAATGTCACGTAATTATCCCAATTAAAGCAATATTACGAGTGCATGTTTAACGCCTATCTTGTTTAATTATTCTCATTAATTAATTTAATATAACGACAATAAAAATAATATCGCGAATTCTCAAAAGGTAGGATAAACATTTTTTTTCAAAATAAATCTTAATATACCATTCAATATTCATTTTACGTTATTACGTGCAATATTGGAAGGAACGAAAATTTTGCAATTTTTCTGTTTTTTTTTTTTTTTTTTTTTTTTTTTTTTTTTTTTTTTTTTTTTTTTTTTTTTTTTAACAAATTACTCTCTCCCCTAATTACTCGATCGTTGGATACGATCAAATGTTAATTAAATCAAGGATTATAGTATTACAGGGGGGGAGGGGGGGGGACAGTTTTATCATCTGTCTCTTTTCTTTAACATCGAACGTGTTATGAATGATGCATCGAACACGTAGAGTTTTGCAGCTCTCATGCGTATCAATCGATTATTATACCGTCTTGTCAACGAACTCAAGACCGTTAGCTAGTTCATTCCCTCCCTCCCTCCCTTCCCCCTCCCCACCATTCCCTCAAAAATAATTAAAATGGACTTCGCTAATAGAAATTATTATCGTCACGCTAATTACATTCGCTTTCGCGAGCTGTTTTACCAAACCGATAAACGTCGACGTCCATTATTACTTTGTTTCGCATAATTTGTTTTTTTTTTTTTTTTTTTTTAACCACCTAATCTAAACGACACAACGGAAAGAAAAAGAAAAAAAAATGGAACGTAAAATTATTCGACCGTTTGAACATAATCGTTTAATAATATATGTATCACGCGTACGCGTATCGCGCGATTAGAAAATTTAATATCACGAATTATTAATTAATATTAATTGATATTAATAATATTATAAAATTGTAATACAAATACACGTTGAGGAAGGTCGTCGAAATATTTCAAAAAGTTTAATATCCCGATTTGATCGAAGTTGGAATTAAAAAAAAAAAAAAAAAAATACAAATACACGTTAAAAATATAAATACAATAAATAAATTGAATACAAAAACAAAAAATATCAAAAATATAAATATATATATATATAAATATCAAAAAAAAAATACATATATATATATATATATACATATATATATGTATATGTGCGCGTGTGTATAAATATAAAAAAAAATTTCGATGTATATTCTGAAGCTAAAAATTAATAAAAAAAAAAATTAAAAAAAAAAAAATAAAAACGAAAGCAAACGAACAAAACGAACGTACGTACAAAAACGACGTTTCATTTTTCAAAATTAAACACTGTATTTACCCAGTCTAAATATCTAAAAATTCTAATCGATCGATTGCCTGATAGTTCTAGAAATAGTAAAAACCAATTCAAATACAAATGTCGTGGCAACGATTTCCATTCGATTAAATCCATACCTACAATCATGGGAATCTAATCGATCGATTAGATGAAATGAAGTAAGCACCATGTTTCGCGGATAATTATACTAACGCGCGCCTCGAGATAAGTAATCTAATACAAATAAAACAACACAACAACAACTGTCAACGACAAAAAATATACATATACATATACATATATGTATATATATCTATCTATCTATATATATATATATATATATATATATATATATACGGCGTTGAGAACTATTAACTCGGTATTAACATGAAATCGTTACGCCTTCGTGATAATCGATCTACGAATAAAGAAGAAAAACAAAGAACAAAAAAAGAAACGAGAGAGAGAAAGAGAGAAGAAAAAAAGAACGTAGCACAAATTTCTAATTTCTCGTAAAAAAAAAAAAAAAAAAAAGAGAAGAAAAAAGCTACGTTAATGATATGGCTTAGTTAATGTTGGTTCGGAAAGAAGACGTTTAGAATAATTAGAACGAAAGAAAGATTTTAGTTTTATGACCAATTTTTTTTCTTGTCTTTCTTTCTGTTCTTTGTCGTTATCGACTTGAATTATATTTATTAAGTGTAAAGAAAAGAAAAAGAGATGAAGATAGAGAGAAAGAGAGAGAGAGAGAGAGAGAGAGAGAGAGAGAGAGAGAGAGATAGAGAGATTAGAAATGTCACGTGCTACTTTACTCAAAGTAACATGAGATTTGCTGTGGATGACTTTTTATATGTGAGCACACGTTATAAACGTATCACATAACGTTCTGCTGAGCTAAAACTCTCTCTCTCTCTCTCTCTCTCTCTCTCTCTCTCTCTCTCTCTCTCTCTCTCTCTCTCTCTCTCTCTCTCTCTCTCTCTCTCTCTCTCTCTCTCTCTCTCTCTCTCTCTCTCTCTCTACCTTTCAGATTCGATTTCGTTCCTGTCTTATGTCTTTTTTCTTTTTTATTTATTTATTTCTTTCTTTAGTCGTCGGACTGCTTGCCGGTTGTTGCTTAAAAAAATAAATAATAAAAAAAAAAAAAAAGAAGCAAAGAGAAACAAAAGAGGACAAAAAAATTATAATTACATACTCGGGTGAAAGTAATGGAAAGGAAGCTTGTCCTATATATATATATATATATATATATATATATATATATATATATATCCTTTCTATTAATAGTATATATTATCATTATTATTATTATGTAGATAGTAATTTACTCTATAATAATTTTTAATAGAAATATGAAATGTTATATTCTACCATTACTATTACTATTATTGTTACTATTACTACACACACACACACACACACACACACACACACACATTAATCAATTAATTAATTCTTTATTAATTAATTAAAATTAATAAAATATATAATTCCTATAAAAATAATCATTGAAATTTAGATCGTTCTATTAGATCTTTAAGCACAAAAAAAAAAAACAAAAAAAAAAGGAAAAGCAAAGAAGGAAGAAAACAGAAAGAAGTAAACAAACAAATAAGTAAATAAATATAGAGAGAAAAGTATAGAGAGAGAGAGAGAGAGAGAGAGAGAGAGAGAGAGAGAGAGAGAAACGTCGTATATTATTTCACGGTCAGTTCAACGTATTCGTTATGCTACGTTAAACGTATTTAAACCACCATAACTTTTACTCTACCAACAACAGAAGAAGTAGTAGCCATCATAGTTCGAGAGTAGACGATTATAATGGCAGGTTTATAAGAAATGGCACGTGTACGTCCTACTAATAAATACTACGGCCAACTTTCACGTTTATGTGCGTGACGTAAGTTGAAAAGATCGTAGATTTTGACGGTTCCAACGTTAACCTAGCTCTATTACCGTTTATAATTTTAAAACGTATGTATTAAGGAGGGGTCTTATTACTTTCGTACGTAGAATTGACCGTTTGATCGATGCATGGTGCTTATACGTTTAAAGTGACTTGACCTTTGTTCACTTACCAAACCAGGATACTCAATGAAGAAATTACTCTACACGATTGTGTCTTCTACGTACTTTAAATTTCAATCGTTTCAATTCTACGATCATAATCTTTACTTGCGCTGACATTTCTTTAAATATATGTGCGTGTGTGTGTGTACATAAAAAAGAAAAAAAAAAATAACAGAAAAATCATAAAAATTAAAAATCATAAATCTCAACTGAAATGGCTCAAATCTTAATTTTACGCTCAAAATCCTTACTTGCGTGAGTTTCTTTATATAAAAAAAAATCTGGGAGTACAAAGATTCGATCAAATTCATAATAATTTATATATATATATATATATAAGTAAAAAATTTGTATATAAAATTTAATATAACATTGCTTCAATGAAACATCATCTCATTAAATTCGAGAAAATGATATAAAAATATTCTTTTACGTTCGATTCTTTTTTTTTTTTTGTATTTTAATCTTTCCTATGTGCGTTTCTTCTTCTTTTTTCTTTTTTTTTTTTTCACGTACATAACTCTTATACGGTGATTTATACGAAATAAAATATTTGTCATTCTTTACACCTTTCGTAAACGTGCCTCTTTCAAGTCAATGTAAGAGAATATATATATATATATAAATATATATATATATATATATATATATATATATATATATTCAAGAGACAACTACAACTACTAACACCAATACTACTATTATTACTATGAGTATAGCAAATCGTCGAGGAAATACGGGTTACGAGTATATAAAAGCGACAGAACACACGTCTCTCGACTTTTGCGTGTCAGTAAATAAGTGGAGCGTGTAGTACTTATACACACACACACACACACACACAAATATATATATATATATATATATATCGATGGTATACCGACATTTTACACCATAGCATCCCAAACTATTACGTACTACTGACATTTCCCTCTTAATACCCTCTCTCTCTCTCTACCCCCTTACTCCTACCCCTTCTCTTACCGCACAATTTAAAAAATTATGAGAATAATTTCATATCCATTTATCAATTTCATGGATCGTTCTACGCATTACGCATGAATCAATATCGGAGAATAAATTTCAAGCTATCTCTCTTTTCTACCTCGACAAAGTATAATATATTTATCATTAAGTTAAAAATAGTCGCGGTATAGAATGATCAAATTGTATCGTTAAGATTTTCAAAATGTTCTCAAGTATTCGATCATGGAGGAAGAAATTTCGAAAAATGCGTTTTATACGTTCCGACAATCGAAGAGAGTTAAGGTGCTACCTACATATACGTGTACACACACACACACACACACACACACACACACACACACACACACACACATGCCTGTACATATACGTAAGGTATGTACAGAATAGGTCAAAAGTTTCGAGAAGGTGTATCGAAAGTTTTTCAGCTGGCACAAACAAACAAACAAACAAACAAACGAAAAAAGCAAAACAATAGTGATACAAGCGAATTATAAAAATCAATTTAATTCTTATCGAGATTCAACCTTTCTAGCCTGAATTTTTTTTTTTTTTTTTTTTCGTACGATTACACGGAGAAAGGGCTCTTAGGCTCGTAGTTTCGCGATCCGTAGAAAAAAAACGAGGAGACAACAAATAATAATAACGTTAATAAACAAAAATTAACCCGAAAGATCTCGAATAATGAAAGGAGAGGATCGATTGAATTTTTACGATCGTTCGAAACAATATTTTCCACCTCGCCGTTAACTTCTGATCCAACCTGTACATGGTACGTACATAATTAATACGTGTGTTGTGTGTGTGTGTGTGTGTGTATTTGTATCCTTGTTTCTGCTTGGTTCTCTCTCTCTCTCTCTCTCTCTCATGCACGCGCGCGCACCTCGCACGTATATCGTCACGTTTATTTCTCGCTTCTTTTCAAACGTTACCTTTGCGTAACTTTACGCGATTCAATTTCTTAAATGGAATTAATGATTCCTTGTTCATTTTTTTTCTCCCCCTCTTCTTTTCCCGTTTTTTTTTTTTATTTTATTTTATTTTTACTTTATTTTTTCCTCCTTTCTTTCTTTCTCTCATTCCGCATCGCCGTACATTTTTCACGAGATATTTGCGACTCAGCAAATGTTTTTTTTTTTTTTATTTGTTTTCGGAAAAATTTTCGTCGCGTCTCATTCTCTTTCTATCTTTTTTGTTTTGTTTTGTTTTGTCGTTTGTTAACACTTTTCTCGTAGCTTCTTCGATGGTACCTGTTATTCGTTTTTATTTCAATTACTTTTAATCACTTTTAATTTCGTCAAGTTGTACGCGAATTTTTTAATTTCATTTTTTGTTTCTTTTTTTTGTTTTTTTTTTTGTTTTCTCCTTTATAATCTCTCTCGTCATATCTATCGAGCATAATTTTCTAATCGTCACGTCGATTCACGTCTCAATTCTTCGTTTCTTTCTTTCTTTTTATTCTTTTTTCTTTTTTTCTTTTTTTTTAAATCTCAATTTACGCCGAACGAAACCGATCGTTACTAGCACGTTTTCCATTCGAAATTAATTAGAAAGAGAAATGAGAATGAAAAACTTTGCGCTAAAGTCGTTAAATAGAATCAATTTTTTTTTTTCTCTTCTCTCTTTCCTAATCTTTATAGACAAATTTGACGACGGATTGATTTTCGTCGCACGAAAAAGGAAAAAAGAAAAACACAAAAAAAAAAAAAAGAAAAGAAACGACCAATAAAAAATAAATAAACCCGAGAGGAACACTCGTTATCATTATATCTTTCCGATATCACAACGTCTATTAGACGTTCGCTAATCAACATTCTAATCGGGAGATAAATAAAGTAATATTAGAAATGTGTGTTAAGGTACCGGGTGTAACGTATCGGTATCTTAAGTAACTAAGTGACTAAGTAACTAAGCAAGTAACTAAGTAAGTAAGCAAGTAAACATTAAATCTGTTCTAACTATCTGAGAAAATATCGAATTACGTTTCGAGAATCTAAAGAGAACAAGAATGGTAGTATGTTTCATCGCTATTATGTACTCGTAGATTTAAGAAATACAAGTAGATGGAGATGTACAAGTAGAAGTAATAGAAAGTAGAAGAAATAGTCAAAGTAGAACAAGTGGATGAGGCTTTGTATATAAGCGACGCTTATATACCACATAGAGATACGTATATTCGTGTCGTCACGGATTAATAGTTCCTTTTAAATTACGTAAGTATGAATTTGAAAAGCTCGAGAACGTGAGCCACCATTCATTCATTCATTCATTCATTCATTCATTCATAACTAACTTCATATTCTCTCCCTCTTCCTCTCTCTCTCTCTCTCTCTCTCTCTCTCTCTCTCTCTCTCTCTCTCTCTCTCTCTCTCTCTCTCTCTCTCTTCGAACCGAACAAATTTTCTAAATGATTTATACAATTTTTTTTTATAAAAATCGATCACTTTTTTTCTCGAAATTTATTATAAACTTTTTCCTACGTCGTAATTTTCACGAACTCACCTTGAAGTATTTTTTTTTTTTTTTTTTTATTTTATTTTCTTAATCCGCAAGAAACGAAAATATAAAGATTAAGCGCCGAAGAGTCTCGAAGAAAACCCTCCTCAAAAAAAAAATAACAAAAAAGTTAATCGATTTTTATAAATCCACCAAGAAAGTTTGATCCCGAGGCTGTATTTTCTTTTTTTTTTTTTTTTTTTCAATTCGTTTCGTTTCTTTTCTCTTAAATATCGGTACAATCAGATAAATGAATATTATTTATCGTACGAGGATGAATAATATCTTTAAACGTTTATGTATATATATATATATATATATATATATATATTTAGAAAACCTATTTAGAAAAACGATTTAGAAGAACTAAACGACTATTATAAATTCAAACAAAATGGTTTCTGTAATATCTCACGCAAGATGCAGATCGAAGCAGGTCGTCCATTAAAAAAAAAAAAAAAAGAAAAAAAAAGAAAAAAAAAATGAAAAGAAAGAAAGAAAAAAAAGAAGTCGAACCAATATGAACAATGACGTCACTCTGACGAACTCATGACTTCCAAGCATTAGGCACGATCGTTATCGTTCTAAGTACATGTGTATGTATGTATGTATGTACGTATGTATGTATGTATACGTATGCTCGATCTATCGCTTAGATCATCTAAGCAGGTATATATATAATAGATATATATGTATATATGTATACATATATGTATACACGTTCAGTCAATTTAACTCTACCGATTTGTCTTTTATAAGTCGAGATTTAGATTTTATATACAATGACCTTGTACTTGAGATGAGATCATGTGGAATCACGGTCAGAGATAGAGAGAGAGAGAGAATGATGGAAGCACCTTTTTTAAAACGAACGATCTTACAAATGATTATTTTCTGTTTACAACGTTCGTTACGTGTTCCTCGAACATTAAACTAGACACTTGCAATACGGCATTTAATGTTAATTGTTAGTAAAAAAAAAAAAAAAATAAATAAAAAAATAAAAAATAATAAAAAAAAATAATAAAATATTCGTCGTCGTGAAACGAGAATATAAATTTCTATCGGAAACGTTTGTTAGTATCGTTCGAACACGTTCGATATTTTACTACTCTATCCTATTATTTTGTCGTAATTATTGAATAAAAATATTTGTCGTTAACGAGTACGAAGCAAGCGAACAAAATTATTCGGGTCGATTGAAAGCGTCCGATCGTGTTACTTTAATAAATCTCTCTTTGATAAATTTTTTTTTCTTTTTTCTTTTTTTTTTGAAAGTTTAATCTTCGTTCTTTTTTTTCCTTACTTTTTTTTCTTTCAAAGATTCGGCCAATCGAATCTCGATTTTTGCAATCGTTCGACGATTACGAACGATGATCTATCCGCGCGTAACTAATCTGCCGTCATTATTTCATATAAAAATAAATAAATACAAAGACCTTTCGATATCATCGATAATTCTTATCGAAAATTTCAATCTATCGATACCCATTTGAAAATTCTACGTAAAATGGATCTTATCGTACCATGAATCTTATCGTTATACGATAAATATTTTAATAACAATTCGATAAACCTTCCCGTAGATCACTTTGGATCTAGTAAGTTTAACGTTGACAACGATCTCACCTCTCGCCTACCAATTCATGAAATCATTTACCAAAAGAATATCTAACGCGTACAATAAATAAATAGAGAAAGAAAAAAAAGGAAACCAAATGGGAAAAATAGAAATACAGTTCTTTCTGAAATGATCCCCCAGCACGTTCGATCATTAAAATTCAAAATTTTCCAAATTGCACGAGGTACGAACGTACGTTAATTATTTACGATATGACGCCAAACACGATTTTAATTAGAAACTTGTAACTATGCTAGACTAACGAGAATATTATGTTTTGATGTTATCGATACTATCGATCGCACGGCCTAAAGCGTTCGAACGTTTAGATATAATATAATCATTGGCATCGATGACACCAACAACATTCTACCAAAGGAAACGTCTAAATTCTATCGAAGTTATTAACTATCACTATCTATCTCTCACTCTCACACAATAATATCATATATTTTGTCCTTTTCGTTTCGAAATACATTCTAATCGCCCCAAATGTCTTTTTAATTGACCAATCAGACCATCCGTTAAATTTTTAATGGTGACGACGTACATACAATAACAACTTTCACGATTACGTCCAATCTATTCTTTCGGTGTGAACGACACTTAAAATTAATAATAATGATACGAATCCATGTATATATATATATATATATATATATATATATAATCCGGATGTACGTATATACATACATAAACATGTACATAACGTGTACATACATACGCGTACCATACATGCATACATACATGCCGTGTGTATATATGTATGTAAATTCCAACCTACTCTCTCTCTCTCTCTCTCTCTCTTCGACATTTCAAATACTTATTTTTATCTCAGCGAGATGTGACATCATACTTCCCATTAACACACCCAACTCATATTTTTCAGAAATTGGCGATCAGGATTACCAACCGTATAAGGATACAATTGGACAGATATCGAAATGGTTGCTTTTTGCTTTGCTTCGTTTCTCTCTCTCTCTCTCTCTCTCTCTCTCTCTCTCTCTCTCTCTCTCTCTCTCTCTCTCTCTCTCTCTTTATCATTTTACTCACCACAAAAGTGTCCTCGCGTGTATCCGTGACAAACTCGTTGATGAAACGTTCCTCGTGAATATCTCTTACGTCCGACTCGAACACATTGACATCGGTGACGTCAATGGTCTCTTTGATATCCCTTAAATCCGATTTATACGTGGCGACATTGGTGACGTCAGTGATGTCCCGAACATCCCTAAAGTCGTCAACGAACGTCGAAAGGGTCGTTCTTTCTTCTATCGACGACTTATCGATTTTCCACGATTTTTCTCGATCGATCGGTGTACGTGAAATCGTCTTGAAGTCATCATCGGGCTTATTCAAATCTGGATGCGATTGTAATGGTTTCTCGACGAT
Organism: Dolichovespula media; assembly: GCA_911387685.1. Taxonomy (NCBI): domain Eukaryota; kingdom Metazoa; phylum Arthropoda; class Insecta; order Hymenoptera; family Vespidae; genus Dolichovespula; species Dolichovespula media. Next base: position 4,521,723 of record OU426866.1, read on the forward strand.
CGTTGCTTTCCTTTTGATATCCTCCGGTTTCTCGTAAACGAACGAACCATCCCAGGTCGATGCGCCTGGTTTCGAAGGTCGACCAGCCCTTTCCGTCGATTTCTTATCCGTAACTTTGACCATCCCGGCGCCATCGTCGTCGTCGTGCCTTTCCACGTGACCGTTCGATCTTCCTCCTCTTCCTCCTCCTACACCGATCGATCCTTTCTCGTCATCGTAAACATCCACAACGATTCTCGAAGTATCTACGGTATCGACGAACTTCTCGTCGGTCTTTGTTACGATCAAATTCGTCGAACTCGTCGATTCCTTCGACACTTTCGATAGATTTCGATCGTTCACGAAAGTACCGTCCCAGGTCGAGGCACCCGGTTTCGACGGTCTCATCGACGACGATCTATCCACCGTACTTCGTGATCGATCATCGATCTCCTTCGTACGTTTCGTATCGTCGATGATATCGTCGATAGTTCTCTCGACTATCATCTCGCTCGACGACGACGTTTTTATTAATTCGGTCGAACTAACGAAATCCTTTTTAACGTCCTTCGAACTCGAACTCGACGTCTCGTTTACGGATGAAATTATTATTCCGGAGTTTGACTCGCGAGGTTCACCTAACGTCGTTACGATATTTCGATCGCGCGACAACGGCGATCCCTCCTCCACCATCGATCCTTCGACGGTGATACGTCTTGTTTCAACGTCTGTTGTCACGGATCGATCCTCGTACGTTTCACCAACGACGACGGTTCGTCGTTGGCTCGAAGTACTCTCCGTACGTCGTCGTTCGTCGTCCCGTTCGTTAACGTAAGTCTCGACGTAAGATTTCGACGAGAAATCATGGCTGGACGAGTCGTCGTAGTCGTAACCTCTTTGACGACGACGTTGAACCTCGCGATTATTCTTCGTCTTACTATCCAATTTAAATCCCGTACCATCGCTAACGTCGATGGTAACCTCGTCGTAGTCGTCGTCGTAGTCGTAGTCGTCGTTGGTTGTCACCCGACGTTTCGATAAATCACCGGCCAACTTACGTCGACCCGTTCCAATGGACGACGTTCTCGTCGTCGAGTCCTCTTCGGATTTCTCGTGAACGAACGTACCGTCCCAACCGGAGGACGACGACGACGATCCCATCTGCTGTTGCTGCTGCTTGTCGCCGATCGACTTTCTAGGACTCTGACGAATATCGATAATCGTTTCCATCGACGAACGACTGTCCTTGATATCGGTGAAACTCTGTTGGCTCGAGGAATGTTCGACGACGTAAGAAGAAGACGTCGTCGTCGTCGTCGTCACGTCGGCCTCGTTTATCGAATGATCCTCGGTAACGTCGCGAATCGAGATCGATGTCTCGTCGATCGGTCGTCGTCGTCGTCGTCTTCTATTATTATCGCGATTCGATATCGGTGACGTCTCGTAAACGAAACTACCGTCCCAGGTCGATTCGCCGGGTTTGTAACCACGATCCCTTTTGATCAAGGACGACGACGACGACGATCTCGTAACGATCCCAGTAGTATTATCGGTATCCTCCTCGTGAATCGTTTCCGACACGGACGTCACCAATTCGACGTTTTTCTTATCGTTGCTCGTACTCTCGTATTCGACCAGGTACGAGGTCGATACGTTCGATAAACTTCGTTGCTGTTGCCGTTGCTCCTCCTCCTCCTCCTCCTCCTCGGTCACATCTCGAACTTCGACGATCGCTACAGGGTCTCTTCTCGAATCGTCGTTTCTTCTTATCAACGTCGTTTTATCCCGATCGCGTCGGTCCTCCTCGAATCGTACGTTTTTATTCCCATCGACGTATTCGTCCGAGATTACGTTCGATCGATCCGTAAAACGAACTCGATTCTCCTCGTTGACACTCGATTTTTCTTCCGAGATGAATCTCGACGAGTCCGTGCTGGTCGTGAATCCCACGACGTCGTATCGATCGTTATCACCGACATTGTCATGTCGAAAAACGTTAGCGTCCGATACGTTTCCTCGTCCTTTCGTTACGATTATGGGTTTCTCGTGAACGAATCGACCGTCCCAAGCCGAATCGCCAAGCTTTTTACGACGAAGAACGTCGGTGGTGGTATTATTATCGATCATAGATTTCTTACCGTCCTTTGACGTTTCCCGAATCGTCGAGGACATCCTCTCACTCGCCATGATCTTACTCGAACTTTGCTCGTCGGTGATTTCAATGCCCGTCCCGGCATCTCCTCCTCCTCCTCCTCCTCCTACATCGTCGATCCTTCTTCCAGCGTCCAACAACAAAACCTTGTTCCTCGTTACATCTACGTCGTTGTTTTTATCGTTAAATGACCTAGCATTACGTTCGTTTACGAACGTACCGTCCCAAACTATAGTCCCTCCTGTTTTATTCGAGATATCAAGGACAGTACTTTCACCCGACGTCTCCCTGACTTCGTCATCGCTAAATTTAACAACACGTGACGTTCGTTGTTGCTGTTGTTGCTGTTGTTGTTGTTCTCGTCGTCGTTGTTCGACCGGTAAAAATTTCGTTTCATTCTCTATGCAACGACTATTGGACGACGTTACTTTCCCATTATCGTCGAACATCTCGGCCGATTCTTTGATTATTTGAACGTTGCTGCTTATGGTATCGCCGTTCTTAATAATCTCCTCTTTCGATTCACGACTGGCCTGTCTGGTTTCCATCGTACTAGACGATAACGCTTGTACGTCACCCCGTTGACGATCCATCATCTTATCGCGTATCTCGTTACTCGAACTGGACATCGACAACGTCGTTTCGATTCTATCGCGTTGACTCCCCTCCTCCTCCTCCTTCTCCTCCTCCACCTCCACCTGCGTTCTCGCGTCTTCCAGTAACATTTTTTTACCATCCTTTCTGATCATCTTCGTCGTCGTAGTCCTTTCGGCGGCGATAAAATCGTCCGAACTTTTGCCAATTTTATCGTACGAACTTTTAATCGTCGATAATACTGGAGACTTCGTCTCGATCACGCTAACGACGTTACCTTTTGAATCCGTAACGATCTCTCGACTACTCGTATTGCTACTCTCGATCACGCTACTCCTCGATTCGCTCTCCACTATAGTTTTTTTGGCTTCCTCGTGGACGCTACTGGATGACAATACCATAGTCTCGAAGACGCTCGTCGATGATGACGATGCCTGTATATCGCCTGTATTGTTTCGATTGCTTGTTGTTGTTGTTGTTGTGGTCGTCGTCCTATCGCCGCCATCTTTTGTCCCACGAACGACGTTCCCACCCGTCGAATCCTTTTTACGATTTAACGTCATCCTTACACGATATTATCTGTCTCTATCGGTAATCTCTCTGTACGTGTTATCGTATTCGTATATTTGTTTGTCGAAGATCTTAATTAGATCACTATTAAGACGTTCTATCGTTCGAATATTATATATACATATATATATATATATATATATATATATATATATATATATATATGTATTACGAAATGGTAATTTCGAAAACAATTGAGATAATTATCTATTAATAGATCGGTTATCTTCTTCTTCCTCTTCTTCTTCTTCTTCTTCTTCTAACTCCTCGCGCGTATATATTTTCTATAACACCCCTCTTTCTCCTCCCTTTTTCACCCTTTTCTTTTCGTTTTTGTCTGTCTTCCTTATTTTTTTTTCTTTCGTTTTTTCTCTCCTTCCCGTCCTTTATCGATCGACTTAACGAATAAACACAATTTTACATTACCTTTATCAATCGCACTTCCGCTAACAAACTTCTTCCGTTCTTCCCAAACACGTTCGATTTACGTTTCTCGTAGGAAAAAAGAAAAAGAAAAAGAAAAAATATCAATTAAAAAATCCGTACGATACACTTCTGTTGATGCTCTACAGCGAGCGCGAGAGAGATTCGCCCGGCTGTACGAATAATGAGCGATGCGAAGAAGAAACAAAAAAAAAAGAAAAGAAAAGAAAAGAAAAGAAAAAGGAAAAAGATCTTCGACGACTTTAATCTCTTCTGCACGCGTGTGTATTTTTTTGTTTTTTTATATTGTTATATCTCTATCTCACTCTCTCTCTCTCTCTCTCTCTCTCTCTCTCTCTCTCTCTCTCTCTCTCTCTCTATCCTTCTTTCTTTTTCCCAAAACTGGTCCCTCTTCTGTTCTGTTCTCTTCTGTTCACTCTTCTGTACTCTACTGTTCTTGTTCCGTTCTCTTCTTTTTCTCTATTTCTCCCACCCTTTTCTCTCTCCTCTCTCCTTCTCTCTCCTCTCTTCTCTCTCTCTCTCTCTCTCTCTCTCTCTCCCTCTCTTCGTTAGTTTCCAGGCTCCGTTTCGCAGGAAGAGGCGTGTGTTTCACTGATGTTCTCTGCTCGATATCGCACGTCGATGTGGCATTGCGGCCAACTCGCGGGCCCTAGTGACCAAACACGATGACTCTCTCCACCTCTCTATCTCATTCTCTCTCTTTCTCACTCTATCTCTCCTCTCTCCTCTCTCTCTCTCTCTCTCTCTCTCTCTCTCTCTCTTTCTGTTCACTCTTTAGCTTATGGAGAACGCCGATTCCCTACCTTCGAGACTTTACTCGACCTCGGCGTGGGACGTTTCTGTTTCTCTCTCTCTCTTTCTTTCTGTGTGTGTGTGTCTCTCTCTCTCTCTCTCTCTCTCTCTCTATCTATCTATCTATCTATCTATCTCCCTCTCTCTCTGGCTTTTTCACGCACTTGTACGTACGTAAACACGTATAAGTCTGTTTATACTGTATGCATAAGATCTTCTATCTCTCTCTCCCTCTCTTACTTGAACTTCTCTCTCTCTCTCTCTCTCTCTCTCTCTCTCTCTCTCATTCTCTTTCCTTTTCTATCTTACATTCTGAATGTATTTATTTCCTTACGTAGCAGAAATAATTAAGAGAATTTATATATAGTTTGATCTATCTATCTATCTCTCTCTCTCTCTCTCTCTCTTTCGTATTTATATATGAATATATAAATGTTGTTAATAGTATATATATATATATATATATTTTCTTTCATACGTAAAAATTATTATTAGAATCGATGTACACTATTTTTTTCCATATAATTTTTCATAGCTATATAGATATAAATTTTTTTTTCATATACTAGTGTAAAACATATACATACATCGATGATAAATATTTATATTTAACTATACATACATACATACATACATATATATATATATATATATATATATATATATATATATATTTATATGATTCTCTCTCTTTCTTTCTCTCACATACAAAATATTTATACATACATTTGTTCATTCAGTGCCATTCATATGTCCATTGTTCATTCGATTTCACGGACATTCCTTCATTGTATATACACACAAACGTCTACGTGTGCGTGTACGTGTGCGTGTGCATTTTCCTTTTCTTTTTTCATAATATAAACACGTTCGCATAAGAATCAAAACGTACATTCATACATACAGTACATAAATACGTACATATATTTATACGTACATACGTACATGAATACATTCATACTTATATATATATATATATATATATATATATATACATATATATATTTGTGCACATGTATATGCACGTATCTATGTAATAATATACCCGTTACATTATCTCCAAACAGGCAAAACGATTATTAACGACAAATAAAATTCTCATTTCGAACTATTTCGAAGGAATTTAAAAGAAAAAAAAAAAAAAAAGGAAAAAAAAAGAAGAAGAAAGAAGTAAACATTTTTCGCGTTGTGTTCTCGTACACAACATCGCTCAACGATATTATTATTTGAAGCGACGTATTACGAGAACGACAGAAGTGAGGAGATTCGTTTGTGAGGGAGTTAAGCTCGTCGTCGTAAGGTGGAACCGGTTCCTCGTGACTACGACAACGGAACGTAGAGACTAACGTAGAGACGACGTAGACTACGTAGACGGCTACGACGACAACGATAATAACCACGACGACGACGACGACGACGACCACGACGACGACGACGACGACCACGAAGACGACGACCACGAAGACGACGATGTAAACCGAGCGATGACGTAGACCGTCACGAATCTTCTCATTCTCTCTTCCTCCTCCTCCTCCTCCTCATCCTCCCCGCCCCTCTTTTACCCACTTCTCGTGGTATCCTCGTTCTCCATCTCTCGATGGAGTCGCCATCATTTCTACGTTTTAGTCGGACCGTAGAGAGTCGGAGAGAGAGAGAGAGAGAGAGAGAGAGAGAGAGAGAGATATTGAGAGAGAGAGAGAGGGAGTAGAAGGGTAAGGGGGAAAGAAGAGATAACGAGATCGAATGAATATTTTTTTCGAAATTGTCGAGATAACGTAACGCTCTAAGATAATAATGACAATAACAATAATAATAATAATACGATGATGATGATAGTAAATGGATCGTAGAATTTCTCTTTTTTTCTTCTTCTTTTTTATTTTTTTTTATTTTTTTATTTTTTTTTTTTTAATGTCGATCGATCGACCGATCGACGACGACGTAGATTCAACGACGTCGACGATTTTTAAACGATCGATCAATTTTTTCCCCTCCCCTCCCCAACCCACCGACCTCGATCAAAATTATTTTCTTCGCGCGATCCTCGATTACGTTATATTTTCGATAAATCCGATCGATCGATCGATCGATCGATTGATCCGGATTTTTCAATTAATTTTGATTTCTTTTTTTTTTTTAATCGCCCCTCTCCCTCTCTCTCTCTCTTTTTCTCTCTCGGAAAGAAATCTTTCTTTGAAGATTTTATCCAAGAATTGTCGCGCGATCGTTAAGATAATAATGCAGATAAACGGGAATATCGAGATAATCTCGAACTATCGATCGATCATGACATAAACCCGTCGTTCGACATCATCGAAATTATTCGAACATCGAATCGACGTTTATCTTTCTATTCGATCGTATTACAAATCACAATCTTGAGCTACTTGTATATCGTTTATACCAGTAAATGCGATCTTTTGGATTCTCGTTAATAATTTATGATTTACTATTATTATCGGTGCGACAAGGTTGTTTCATTTGCGATAACTAAAAATAACGATCGATGATCTCTACGATGAATCATCTTCGACGCTCGTATAAGGCCCATGTTGTTAATTAATTTTCGAATATTTCCCATTCGATTTCGAAGAATGTTTCTTTACTTAAAAATACACAAAAACTATTGATAACAAAAATACGAAAAGAAAAGTTAAATATATGCATAGATTAAACGATGGAATGGGATAGATTTCTTTTAGAGGATCTATAGATCTCTATGACTCTCGAATTAATGACATTTAATACCAAAGTACAAAAATTATTATTATTATTATTATTATTATTATTATTATTATTATTATTATTATTATTATTATTATTATTATTAGTATTCCGTAATTATTATTCTTAATTAGATTTAGAAATGGCAACGACAATAATAACAAAATTGTGAAAGCGGGGAAAATGAAAGGAATAATTGCTCCAACGTTCGCCCTGTTTCGTGCAAAAAAGAAAACAACAAAGAAAAACAAAAAAAAAGAGAGAGAGAGAGAGAGAGAGAGAGAGAGAACAAAAAATAATGCAGAAGACAAAAAAATTAAATCCGAACTAATAATAAGAATTCATTTTTTCGTTCTGGCGTATCTATGTAAGGTTCGCGTTGCAAATTAATTATAATCAAAAGTTAATGACGTAGCCGAGCGCATTATCGAAGCATTAAAAACGTAACAAACGCGTTTGAATCATCAAAGAGAACGAGAGAAAGACAGAAAAGAAGAGGAGAGAGAGAGAGAGAGAGAGAGAGAGAGAGAGAGAGAGAATGGCATGCCACAAACGTGTCCTTGATGAAGAAATCCATGATATAACGTAACGCAGGAAATGTGTGGAACATTTGAAACAGATTCAGACACCACTTTACCGATATTTAATTTAAAAAATAAAAATTACGAATAATCATGTCGGCCATATAACGATTTAACGAATGGAACGATTTAAAAATCCACATTCGTGCGTGGATTTTTTTTTTCTTCTTTCTTTCTTTTTATTTTTTTTTTCTTTTCTTTTTTCTCTTACTCCAAAGCGACTTCTCATTTTCCGGTCGGGGTCGCGTCAAGGTCCAAACCAAATGGGTTACGTCCTGAATTGGCCTTTTTTATGAGCCGTCATATTATCGCGAAAAGAATATATGGTTCTGTTTGAAAGAAAAAAAAAAAAAAGAAAAAAAAAAAAAAGAAAAGAAAAATAAAAAGAAAGAAAGAAGGGAAAGTAATTCAAACGATCTTGAATCATCTATAAAATTTGTAAACTTTAAAGAAAGAAGAAATAAGACAAATAATAATAATAATAATAACAATAATAATAATAATAATAATAATAATACCATTAATGATTTCTATATCATTCTATTCTCCCATGAATTCTAATATCATTTTAAGATCATGCAACATCGTTTAAAAAAAAAAAAAAATATATATATATACACACGTATGAATGTATATAACGTATGTATGTATGTATGTACGTATGTACGCATATATTTACGTTAACATATTTATATGGATATTTCGTAAATTATTTTCTACAATAGTTTAAGATAAGTGGGGAGAGAGTGAAGGGGGGAGGGGGAGGGACTAAATTAAGACGCCTCGCGATAGATCGAATTAACGAGTTCGAATTTACTTTCTCATCGAAGAAGGACTTCTTAAATATACGTTCGTAAGATGCTACTCGAAAGAACACTCGTTCCCTCTCAGCTATGTATATAAGCGAGTGAGCCAACCAACCAGCCAGACAGACAGACCAGCCAACCAGCCAGACAGACAGACCAACCAACCAGCCAGTCCCACTCGAACGAACTCGATGGAACTTAGGAAGGAAAACGGTAATGGAATAACAACTGGCGATACTGGGTCAAACCAAGAACCAGACTCAACTCAAATATAACGTAAGAGAAGAACACGCGACAGCACGTAGTAAATTCAATCGATTGAGACAGATAGACAGATAGATAGATAAATAGATAGATAGATAGATAGATAGAGAGAGAAAGAGAGAGATGACATGGAGACGAGTAATACTTACTACTTAATCAACGTCGTAGAAGATGAAATATAAAAAAGATCGACGGTCTTATCTTGTCGAGCGCCGTTGATGTAAAGTCTAAAGTTTATTTCTTCGGAAATCTTTGCTTACTTCAGAGAGTAAATGTAAAAAGAACAAAAAATAGAGAGAAAGAGAGTGAGAGAGAGAGAGAGAGAGAGAGACATGGTGAATAAGTTTTTTCTCGAGAAAGATTTCTTTTCTTTTTTATTTTTTTTTCAAACGAAAGTTTCAAATTCGCAAGAATTATACGTGCGTACCGTTTTACTGATCTCATGTGTGCATCGTATTTAATAATAATTATTTTTAATTAAATATAAACACACACACGCAAACACACACACACACATATACATATATATATCTGTTTAAGTAATTTCGAAAAGAAAATTTATACTCCACGAATATTATATTCGGACGAAACTTCGTTTTCTAGGAAATACAGAAGAATACTATAATCACGACGAGTAATTATTTTTTATTTTCGGACGTGATCTTCTTAATCGCTCTCTCTCTCTCTCTCTCTCTCTCTCTCTCTCTCTCTCTCTCTCTTTGAAATAATTTTCAAACGGGACTGCTATATTTTTTTTTTTCTAACCAAAATTATATGCAAACGAAACTCCCTTATCCCTCCACCCTCGCCCGCGAAAATTATTTCCCGCGAGAGAGAAAAACTTCGGCCTTCTCCCCCAACCCCCTCTCCCCCTCCCCCCCCCGACGAATTAATTTCACATAAAAGCTCCTGTATACTCTATCATCCAAGAATCATATCGTACCATCGTACGAGACTTTTACTTTGTTCTTTAACAAAATAAAATTAATTTTGGAACGAAGCCTTACGTTACCCTCCCCTCCCCTTCCCTCCATCGAAATAATATTTTAACAAAGGAAGAAAAAGAAGAAGAAGAAGAAGAAGAGGTAAATGACGAGTGGCGTCCCCAATAAATGGCGTACCCAATAAATATATCCACGAAGGTAGGTAACGTTGAATCATACCTCTGACATCTGCCGAAAACAAAAAAGGGACGAAACGAAAAAAAAAAAAAAAAGAAAAAACAACGAGAACAAAAAGGAAAGAAAGAAAAAAATCATTCCATCGTTCATCCCAAAGTAGCTCTTACCCTTAAAGGGAGCGAAAGTATAAGTAACCATAACCACCACCACCACCACCACCACGCCTTCGTAAGTTCGGTAGAAAAGAATGAATCGTCTGTTAAACGAGACAGCGTGGGTAGAAATAGATATAAAATAAAATGGGAGAGAGAGAGAGAGAGAGAGAGAGAGAGAAAGAAAGAAAGATTTATATATACATATATAGATATATATATATATATATATATATATATATATATATATATATATATATATATATATATATAAAGGAGACAGAAAGTTTCGAGAAATAAAACGACGTGTTGCTTTGCACGACTTCGATGAACCGTATATGGCGAATGACACGAAAACTGTAGGCGAACCGGCAACCAATCGGCTGCGTCATCCATGGCGAAAGAAGACTGAATCTACTCGACTGCAGCAGCAGCAGCAGCAGCAAAGAGAGAGAGAGAGAGAGAGAGAGAGAAACATACTCATATGTATGTACATATATGTATATAAATGAGACCCAACGAGAATGAAATTAACCAGACAATTTCGTCCACGTTTTACACTCACTTTCCTATGCTATATACTTTCTGCGATGTTTATGCTTAAATAAGGACTACGTGTGTTCGTGAAATCCATGGAGAGGGGAGGGGGTGGGTGGGTTGGGTCGTTCATTTTCTTTCTTCGTTTTCTTCCTTTTTCTCTTTGTTTCTTTTTTTTTTACAAATTTTTTTTCGACGCGAAATAACTCAACAACTCGTTCGATTCGATATCTCGATATCGAACGATCGACAGTTACGAACATCGATAGAAATTGGATCTTCTTATTGGTTTAACCGCGTTATCATTGAATATCGGCATGGAGACGTATGCACGTAAAATATACTTCGTTGCTCTTTACGTCTTTTTATTTATTTATTTTTTGTTTTTTTAATTTAATAATTGATAAAAGATAAAGAAAAGGGACAAAAAGAGGGGGTATGGTGGAAGAAAAAAGGGATGAGGAAGAAGGTCCTATATTTCTTTTAAAATAATAATAATAATTATTCCGATTAAACGTTCGAAATAATAATTCAATGAATCGATAATTCGAAATAATAATTCAATCGCTAATTATTGAAAACTTTCTTTGCCGTATAATCGTCCCGACGTATGATTCATTCAACCTTCTTTATTCTCCACGTTTCATCGTTTTACGAGACCTCTCCTACACCCACGCGAAAGATCTGTTGTTCTTTTTCCAACGACCACGCACGAAAGATCAACAAGCGCGTACACGCTCGTAACAAAACCTTAATCGTTAATCTACGATTTAATAATCATATTCAAATTTCTACGATCAATATAAATTTTTTGGAAGGGAATCGAACCTGATCGATCGCGATTGACATTGAAAGTGACATTGCAGATACTTGAAAACTTTAAGAGGACCTTCAAAGAACGATCTCTCTTTTTTTCCTGAAAGATCTCTTGCAATTAGATCTCTGAAAGATCTCTGGCAATTAGATCTCTGAAAGATCTCTAAAGGATCTCTCAGATCATTTAAAGAAACAACGAAATATCTCTTATCGATCTTTTTCTCCCAAATCGAGAGTGAAAACCGATTATTCCAATTCAAGAGGATAAAAAAGAAGAAGAAGAAAAGGAAATACATAAGCATACAAGGAAATGCATACACACAGGCATACCCACACACCCAACGAACGAAGACCTTAATCGGACGGATTATTTAGCAATTTGTACGTGAGAAGGATCGAAAATGTATCTTTTACACGCTTGGGAATACAAATTTTTTTTTTCTATGGATAATAAGGTTAAACGTATGCGAAGGTAAAAATCGTGTTTTTGCTTTCTCAGATTCTCCATCATTTATCTCTCTCTCTCTCTCTCTCTCTCTCTCTCTCTCTCTCTCTCTCTCTCTCTCTCTCTCTTTTATTCTCTTACTCTTTTCGATCGAAAGCTCGAGTAACTTAAAAGAGAGTGTGTGAGAGTGAGAGATAGAGATAGATAGATAAATAGATGGAGAGAAAGAGAGTGAGAGAGTGAGAGAGAAAGAGAGAGAGAGAGAGAGAGAGAGAGAGAAGCTGAGGCTATCTTCGTAATGGATCGTACTATAATGAAGTACGGTACGACGCGCTCTCTTATTAATTAACGTTAAAAGGGAAACTTTTGTAATTGCGCTTCCGAGACGAAGCGACGTACCCTGACCTCTTCGTCATCTTCGTCTTCGTCTTCTTCGTCTTCGTCGTCGTTGTCTTCGTCGTCTTCGTGGTGTTACATTGACGTTAAGAAGACCCTGAAATATCGAAGGTCTCTCTCTCTCTCTCTCTCTCTTCGAAACTACTATACCTCACTTTCCTGTAATTAAAATGTCTCTCCTATCCTATATACACATACAACATATAATATATAATATATATATATATATATATATATATATATGTATGTATATATGTATATGTATATGTACATACATACATGTTTGTATGCGTGTGTGTGTATGTGTGTGTGTGTATGCGCGTTCGCGTGTACGTGTATGAAAAAGGAAGATACGTTTATATCTATATTTTGTGTATCTATTTATAAATATTATGGATACGTAATTATGTAAATATGTATAAGTTAAAGTGGTACGATATATATTGATGGATACATATAACATTAATACGTATGTGTATATCCGGTAGTTATAAATTTACGCATATCTATAACCGAGATACGTCATATCATGATCGATAAAGTCCGAGCAATGTAACGTCCTTCTAAGAAACTTCTTTTTCATTCTTATTATACGTATATAATGTAGCGAAAATTCGTCATACATATAAATATAATCATTTCGTATTCAAACGAATCCGTATTTATATCGCACTTGGATGGATCATTTTTATCGATAAAGAAAAAAAAAAGAAGAAATAATAGTAAAGAAAAGAAAAAGAAATAAAAGAAATTAAGAATTGAAAAGGAATATAATCGAACCTGTTCGTTTTTACTTCGAATAAAATTATAGATTAATTATTATTATTATCATTATATATATTTAGTGTTCAAAATTGTGATTTATTAATTATTAGAAAATATATATCATTCAAGTTCTAAAATATAATATCTGTATGCATATGCTTTTCTATTTCCTTTTTTTTGTTATTTTTTTTTTTTTTTTTTTTTTTTTTTAAACTCGATCGGCTGATTTCTATTTACAAAATGCATACTTTGAAATCGAAACATTTGAAATATTAATCTTCACCCCATCTTACATCCGTCGAATATTATTTTATTCATTAATTATAAATAGAATAAAAATTGGAATATATATATATATATATATATATATATATATATATATATATCCTTTCTTTTTTTTTTGTTTAACATGGTTTCGCGTCTTTTGAAAGATATTACAACCTTTTTGAAGAGATGTTAGATAGAAAAGAATTTTGTGTTGGGTGCTTTGTTAAAGGAAAGAGAACTGGCTTTGTATATAACCGGTATGCTTTGGTACTCGAAAGAAATCTCTTTTGTCTGACCCACTTTCGTATATCACAATATGTTCAAAGAAAGGAATCCGAATGATCTCTAGCAAACGATAAATTATTGGAAAGGAGAACTTCAATCTAATACTATAATTAGATTCAATCTCGAAATCTTGAAATTTCATTTTAATCTTTTCCATGTGTAATAAATAATTACATACATACATATACATATATATATATATATATATATATATATATATAATATATATTACATAAAATAGAATAATTAATACGCACTATATATAATAAATGAAAGAATGTTAAAAAAAAAAAAAGAATACAAAAAGTGAACGATCAAAAATAAAACGAATTATTTTGTAATTTTCATACGACGAATGTTTCACTCTTCTCTCGTCATAACCTGATCGAACATAATCGAACATAATTGTTATGATTAAAAAAAAAAAAAAAAAAAAGAAAGAAACAGAATCATTGGTATTCTTAATTTTATATAAAAAAAAAAAACACCCCAATGTTTCTCACGTTAATCAAACGTATATGTATGAATGTATGTAATATGATAATTAGTCGGTTTAGATATCGTGAGAAACGATCATGACCTAACTATCGAATATTAATCAGTAAAATCGATCGAATTTCACGAATGTCGACGTTGACCTGAGAATTCTGTGTCGGTTCATGACAGCCGATACAGAGAAATGCAATTTGGTGAACACGCGACCCCATAAGGCGAATCCTGTGACACGGAAAATTGACACGATTATCGATAACCCTCTGCACATGGAAAAGAGGATATATATATGTGTGTATGTGTGTATTAAATATGTGTGTGTGTGAGTGTGTGTGTGAGTGTGTGTGTGACTACAGAGGCCACAGGCATTCGATTCCCAGAACGAACATGCATGGATTCTATGTATGCATGTATGCACACTCCGATTGAACGAACATAGACGAATTGTATAGACATATACGTAAATATATATATATATATATATATATATATATATATATATATATATACATACATACATATTACTTTACGAAAATAACCAAAATATCATTCGGTGATTGCGTCGTTTTCGAACGCTTCTCGGTGTATCAATTTTTTAAATTAAAAAAAAGAGAGAGAGAGAGAGAGAGAGAGTAAAAGAAAAAAAACACGAGAGGAAACGTCAAAATTGATATTTCGATTGGACATACACAGACGATTTTATATAGATACTTTGTATAGAATTACGTGAATGCATACACGGATAATACTTTAGGAACATAGTCAAAATATCATTCAGGGAATGCGCGTTTTTGGATTTATGAATTTTTTACTAAGAAAGAAAAAAAAGAAAAGAACAAAAAGCGAACAAATAAAAATTCACGTTTTCTTTTCAATTCTTTTTCTTTTCTTTTCTTTTTTTTTGTTTTTCTTCATCCTCTCGAATATATACTTCGGTATATATTTTGAACGTTTGTTTGTTTCGATCAATTTTTATAGAATTATATTTCCTATTTATTCTTATATATATATATATATATATATATATATATATATATATATATATATATATTGGTATGTACTATCAAAGATGGTTACTAACTGCAGTATCGACGAAACAACGAGGAGCTATTTCGTAAAATCCTAATTCGCATAGTTTCGAACTTGAAACTGGTACAATCGTCGTTATCCTTGATTCTAATCATCAACGTTTCTATTTTTTCTTTTTTTGTTTTTTCCCCAACAAATCTTTCCCTTTCTTTTTTTTATTCCTCTTATATTTACGTATTTAAATGTAACGACAAACTTTTATCCAGTTTGTTAAAAAAAGAGGATACAAAATTTCGATTATCTTTGTTCTCAATTTTCTTTACAATCCAATTTATTCGTATTTATTTATCAGAATTGTATAAAAAAAAAAAAAATGGTTCTGTCCGATTGTTTAAATAAATTTAAAAAAAAAAAAATCACATAAACAATGTTAACAATTTTAAGTAGAAGAAATTGCTTATGCGCGTCGAATTTTTTATAAATATTTTTTCATAAACTAATAAACAGAAAATAATATATATATATATATATCTCTTTCTATATTTATTTAATAAAAAATAATCGAAAAATGTATATATATATTGTATATATTAAATCAATTAAAAAAATGATAAATAATTTTATATATCTGATTTTATTAAAGAAAAGAAATACAATAAATTTAAATCAGAATAAAAAAAAAAAAATTTACTCGACAAACCTAATATTGATATATGTCGAATGATGAAGAACATACACTTTGCAATATTTTTCTGTTTATCTTCGATCGTTCTGGGTACATCTAAGCGACTTAACGAAATATCCTACGACTAGCTACGAAGAACACGCACGTTGTTCAAGTATATGCGTTTCGTGAGAGAATTTCATTATGTCTACAGCCCCTGAATAAAAGCAAACCTTGCAACAACGCCGATAAACGTGTTGCCATTTTATCGGGGCCATGAAAACCGGAACATATAACTCGCGTACGAAAATCTTGTTCTTCCTTAAAAAAAAAAAATAAATAAATAAAAAATAAAAATAAAAGAAAAGAAAAAGAAAGAAAGAAAAAATAACAAAAAGAGAAAGGAGAAGAAAAAACTCGATAAATATTACGATCAATCGAATAAATAAATGATAATTAATTAATTAACAAATTTATCAAAAAAAAAGAAGAAGAAAGAAAATTCATCGTTCGTACCGATCGATTCGAATTAATTCAAATTTTCGCGGGTTACTCTACTATTCGAAGTCGACAACGTTGGTCGTTGAAAGACAAAAATAATAATTAGGATTATAGATCGATATTAATGATCGATATTAAATATAAATCAATTGAGAACATTTATTTCTTTTTTCTTCTTTGTATATTGTATATATCGTGTATGTATATATACATATATATATATACACACACACGCAAATCTATTGAAAAGAAAAGATGTAACAATTATTTCATTAGCATTATATAATTATCCCGTTTATTTAAATATCAAACGATATTACACACATAACCTATCGAGTAACGCGACGATTTTATTCTTTCGAAAGAAAAATAAAATAGATATATCCGCGTTCGTTCTTCCTGGTAAAAGAGTATTAGAAATGAAAATAAAAAAAGGAAAAAAGAAATAGTAATAACAATAATAATAATAATAAATCGCTAAATAACTCACCGCTTAAAGGGGCGGGGGGGGGGGAATCTCCTGTCTCGATCGGTTATTTTTTCCTTTTCACGAATATCGATCACCGCGATAGCTGCGATAATGAGAAAATTGTGTCTCACTATGGAATAGTATTATCGTCCCATTCAAAATTATTATTTCCTCACACTTTTATTAAGAAAATAATTCCCTTAGTAGTACGAACTTCGTATCTTCATCGTCGATGAATATGTAAATAATTAATTAACGATTAATTAACAACATTGATCGATTGTAATAAACGAACGAACGTACGAACGAATAAATAAAATAAAATAAAATAAATAATCACTACACGCGTGTAGAACCATAAACGTACACGTACACGGAGAAACATAAACGCGAAGCCCTCGTTTCGATTTAGTTCGGTGATAACGGCTTAACGCCGCTCCACCAACGGCGATTTGCACGTCACAGGTGCATCGCGACGTCTGACGTTCCCGCCTCCATTGACGTCGACTCCTACGTCACCCTGACAACAGCGAATAACAAATCAGGAAACGCTTGCGCTCTAACGTCCTCTCTCTGACGTCACCTTTCGTCGCGAATTTTCATTTCATTCCCGACAAATTCGATCCTTTTTTCGTTCTATTTTTTCTTCTTCTTCTTCTTCTTCTTCCTCCTCCTCTCATTTTCTTTTTCGATCATTCGTTTTTCGATCGCTCGTTCGATTTTTATTTCTATCTCTTTTTTCTTTCCCTCGTGGCGCATTCGAAATGGAAGAAAATCGATTCTAATTTCCCGCGTTTTTTTAAATATATATATATATATATATATACTGTTTTTTCTTCTTCTTCTTCTTCAAACTCGTAATTCATTTCTTTCGCTACCTGTACGAGCATAAATATATTATTTTTAGTTGGAATCAATTTTTGTTTTTCTTTTTATATATATATATATATATTTGTTTTCTTTTAATTTAAAAAAAATATTACCTTTAGATTGATAAAATATTATGTATTATTATACTCTCGGAGATCTCTCGACGGTAAAACAGTTTCGACGTTAAAGTTCATCGTTAACGTCGTTTAGAGGCGTTCAAGATCACGGTGACTAGCGAACATTGAAACTCATGATTCAATGCGCGCAGATCTCGCTTCTGCGATCCGCGAATTAACCGTAGAGAATTTCCGTGGTGATATTGAGATCGTGAGAGAGGATTACTTTTTTTTTTCACCTTGAGATTGAAAGAAGAAGAAGAAGAAGATAAAGAAGAAAAAATTAGTTTGGACAAGATGCCAGAAAGTACGAAAGTCGAGGCTAAGCCGTCTAAGGATCTTAAAAATGAGAAGGAGGATGAGAAGAGTGAATTAGTAAGTAAATGGTTATTATAACCGGTGGGGGAGAGGGGTAAAGTAATTTTCTATGACTATCAGTTAATTTACGGCAATGTGATGTATTATTATTATTATTATAATTATTATTTATTTATTTTTTTTTTCTTTTTTTTTCGTCTTTTTTCTTGTCCTAGACCGAAGAGGATAAACTCTTACAAGAGGAATTAACTTATTTGGTGGAAGTATTGCAAGATCCTACTCAAAAATTACATCAATTCGCTTTGGAATTATTGAGAACTCAGATACGTGCATCGACTACGTCTATGACAAGCGTACCGAAGCCTCTGAAATTTATGAGACCACATTACGACACGATGAAGAAAATTTATGATAAAATGGACAATCCCAAATTGAAGGAATTATGTTCTGATATCATCTCTGTTTTGGCCATGACCATGGGAGAGGGAAGGGAGTGCTTGAAGTATAGACTTACCGGATCGGCTTTGTCCATAGGAGAATGGGGACACGAATATGTCAGACACCTGTCCGGTGAATTAGCCGGTGAATGGGACGAAATTGCTGGAGCGGACTCAGAAACTATGAACGAAAAATTAATTGCTTTGGTACACGAAATTGTGCCTTATAATATGGCGCACAATGCGGAGACCGAAGCTTGCGATTTGCTGATGGAAATCGAGAGATTAGATTTATTGGAGCAGTACGTTGATGAGAGCGCTTATCAAAGAGTATGCCTTTATCTCACTAGTTGTATACCTTACGTCGCGGATCCAGAAAATAGTACTCTGCTACAAACGGCTGCTAAATTGTACAGAAAATTTGGTCAATATCCTCAGGCGGTAAGGCTTGCAATGCAGCTTAATAATTTGCCGCTCGTCGAAGACATTTTCACCAAATGTACGGATCTGTAAGTAGACAAAAAAAAAAAAAGATTATAATGAGCAGCGACGATCAAAGATTATCACTTTCGTATAAATATCTTACGCATCTTTTCAGATCTGTTCAAAGACAGTTGGCTTTCATGTTGGGCCGTCAACAAATTTTTTTGGATCTCAATGAATCCACCGTAGAATACGACGATTTGGTAGAAATAATGTCCAATTCGCAGTTGAACAATCACTTCCTTAACTTGGCGCGTGAATTGGACATAACAGAGCCCAAGACACCGGAGGACGTGTATAAGTCGCATTTGGAAAATTGTCGTCCGCCATTCGGCGGCGGTCAAGTAGATTCCGCGAGACAAAATCTAGCCGCGAGCTTTGTCAATGGTTTCGTAAATGCCGCATTCGGACAGGATAAATTATTAATCGAAGACGGTAACAAGTGGTTGTACAAAAATAAAGAACACGGAATGCTCAGCGCCACCGCGTCGCTTGGTTTGATATTATTATGGGACGTAGACGGTGGATTAACGCCAATAGACAAATACCTTTATTCCTCGGAGGATTACATTAAGTCCGGAGCTCTATTGGCCTGTGGCATAGTAAATTGTGGTGTTAGAAACGAGTGTGATCCCGCGTTGGCTCTTCTATCAGATTACGTTTTACACAGCAGTAACACGATGAGAATTGGTGCAATCGTGGGTCTTGGATTGGCTTATGCCGGTTCCAACAGAGAAACAGTATTGTGTTTGCTCACGCCCGTTCTTAGCGATCCAAAATCAAGTTGGGAGGTCATAGGCGTAGCCGGTCTTGCTCTAGGAATGGTTGCGGTTGGTTCCTGTAACGCTTACGTTACAACAACGATAATGCATACGTTAATGGAAAAATCAGAGAGCGATTTAAAGGACACTTACGCGCGTTTCTTACCTCTAGGATTGGGATTGTGTTTCCTAGGGAAACAGGAAGCCGCGGAAACGATAATCGCCGCGTTAGAAGTTATACCGGAACCATTTAGATCCATGTCGACTACACTCGTTGAGGTGTGCGCGTACGCCGGAACGGGTAATGTCCTGAAAATACAACATCTCTTGCACATATGTTCCGAACATTATGAACCGGCGAACGAGAAAGAAGATAAGAGCGATCGCAAGGACAAGGATAAGAAGGAAGAGAAAAAAGAGGAGAAGGAAAAAGATCTCAGTTCCCGACAAGCGATCGCCGTACTTGGAATCGCCTTGATCGCAATGGGAGAGGAAATAGGAGCAGAAATGGCGTACAGAACGTTCGGCCATTTATTGAGATACTGCGAACCGGTCATTCGAAGATCCGTCCCGCTTGCCTTGGGGCTCATATCTGTTTCCAATCCAAAATTAAATATATTGGACACTCTATCTAAATTTTCCCACGACAGCGATCCAGAAGTAGCACACAATGCAATATTCGCAATGGGATTGGTCGGTGCAGGAACAAATAACGCGAGATTAGCGGCTATGCTAAGGCAACTGGCATTGTTCCATTCTAAGGATCCAAATAATTTATTTATGGTCCGCATATCGCAAGGTTTAACGCATCTTGGAAAGGGAACCTTAACGCTATCTCCTTATCATAGCGATAGACAATTATTGAGTCCTGTTGCATTGGCGGGACTCCTTGCTACATTGATCGGATTCCTTGACGTCAAAAATAGTTAGTATCATTTCCTTACATTGCTATATAATGATAATGGTATTAATTAAAATTTATACATTTCCTTTTTTGTTTTTATTTTAATCACTTGTATATATTTATTGCAGTTATTCTTGGAAGATCCCATTATCTCTTATACACATTGGCAGCTGCAATGCAGCCAAGAATGCTCGTTACATTTGATGAAGTTTTAAATCCTTTGGCAGTACCGGTAAGAGTAGGACTTGCGGTCGATGTCGTAGGCCAAGCAGGTAAACCTAAAACAATAACCGGATTTCAAACACATACGACCCCTGTATTATTGGCATACGGCGAAAGAGCTGAACTTGCTACCGAAGAATATATACCATTAACTCCCATCATGGAAGGTTTTGTTATATTAAGAAAAAATCCAGATTTTGTACCCTAGATTTATTATTATATAATTCATCCTCCTTATGTACCTCCTATTGTATGTTTTTTCTAAAACAAAATATTATAAGGAATAAAAGAAATAAAGATTTTATGTCTTTTATAAAACCTTAAAATGTAGAAGCTGTAAAATTAGAAGATAATAATTTTGATTATATAAAAGATAGGTATTAAAATGTTAGTTGATGTATATGAAGTCAGATGGCGCGACCGTTCCCAAAACAATGAAAATATAACGATACATAACCTGTACCGTTAAATCGTTACCTCCATAGATTATTACCATTTTACTTGCTGTTGTAGCAGTGCTTTGTGTATTAATATTTTCTTTATATCATTAAAATATTAACAATTATAATAGAAACAATTTATTGATATATTTTTTTATCCGAAGTAAGATATTATTTATTAATAAATTAAGAAAAATTCTTGACGTGCAAACAGTTGATTCGTTGACATACATAACCTACAAAAAATTTATAAATATTTTGATTGTTTGTTCACTAATAATTACATATAAATAACGTCTCCTATTGTTGTTATTTTATTTCTAACAATATGAATAATAAAAAAGAAAAGGAAGAAGAAAAGCCAATAGTTGCTAAAACAGCAGTTGATTTGCAAAGATTAAAATTAATGAAGCTAATGAAAAATCCAGTAAGTATATATTTATATATAACAATATGTATTGTATTATGTATTTTTATAATTTCTAATAACATGTTTCTTTATTGGTAAGGACAAACCCATTGTATTACCAGAACGACCTAAACCTAAAAATACGCCAACGGTGCCAGAATTTGTTCGGAATGTAATGGGTAGTAGTGCTGGTGCTGGTAGCGGTGAATTTCATGTTTACAGACATTTGCGTCGTAAAGAATATGCCAGACAAAAATTTATTCAAGAGAAAGGCCACAAGGTAAATATTTAATTCATTATTATTATTATTATTAATTGTATCCTCTCTTTTTTATCCTTTAAAAATTTTTTAAATAATTTTCAATGTAAATCGCAGGAACTTTTGGATGCTCAATATCATGAGAAGTTGGAGCAAAATAGAAAACTGGCGGAGGAAGCGACTGCAAAAAAACGTGCCAAGAGATTAAAAAGGAAACAAAAGATGAAAGGGAAGAAAAAAATGAAAAGTACAAATGTTGAAAACAACAATAAGGAAAATAGTGATAATCTACATAGTGAGACTGAGGATAGCGATTCGGCAGAGGAAACTAATGAACCTGAAGTACGGCCTGATGTTAATTGCGATAAAGAGACAATTAAAAGTACAATTCATATGGAAACAGAACAATTAAGGGAAGTAGAAAATAATAAAGATGAGTCAGATGTTACATGTAAGGATACTATAAATGATACAACTACTACAGAAGTAGAACAAGATCAAGAAAATAATACAACTAATACATTAAATGAGTCTGTGAAAAAAGAGACAAAGGAGGATAAATAAGATGAAAAAAATATATATATATATATATATATAAAGAAAGAAAGAGCATATTTAAAATGTAGTATCTACATGAATTTCTTATTTCCAAGAAATTATTACAAAACGCCATTTTGTATTAATACAAATAAATAATGCATTTTGTAGTGATTTAGTTTGATTATAAATTAAATTACCGTAAGAATGATCATTTAATAGTATATTAATTATTAAATATATAAATGCATCAATTCTTTCTATAACTTATAATCACATTATACTTAAACTATCTAAATTATCGTAATGACTTGTTCTATCAAATAAATTAGCTAAAGTATTAGCGATTCGTTGATCCTGCGATGTTTTGGCAGTTTTAACGCACTTCTGTAAATGCGCTTTAGCTTCTATTAAATTTCCAACTTTTTCCGGCAATATGTTTTCCTGAAATTACATAAATAATAACGTATTGTACATTGTATATATTGTATATTATAACACGCCTGTAAATTATTATTATGTGTAAAATAAATACGTCACGTTTCTTTTTTACATACACATACAATTATTTCTATACCTATAGAAAAATATTAATTTGTCACGTTACCTGAAACCTTTTAATGTAATTGGAAATATTTTCAATGTGATCACCAATTTCCACCCAAACATTTTGTAATTCCGATACCTTCGTATGAGCTGCCAAATGACTGAGAGTAAGGCACAACTATAAGAATAGAAATATAATTTATTTTGTAACAACGTTTCTTGTTTTTTTTTTTTTTTGTATTAAATAAAAATGTGAAATATTAGTGTTTATCCAACGAACCTGTTGGACAAGCGTATCACGATGAGAATATTCGACGTAACTTGGCACATGTTGACAATTCTCGAATGCTAAAACTATACTTTTCCATAAAGTTGGCGTGTATTTGCCATATGATTTACACGAATACAATGCCCATGCTGCGTTTGTACGAACCTTAAAATTAGGGCTATGACATATTAAATTGCACAATGCTGGAAAGACTTGTTCCTGTTGAAATAAATGTTGATATAAGAAATGATATATATATATATATATATATATATATATATATTTAATATAATTGATATTAATAATAATAATTATACATATTTATAATATTACGTACTTGCCAAGATGATGGCAAAACATCGTCTGGATTATGGGACAGAACCAATCCCAATGCTCTACAAGCATTCCATCTTACCTAAAAAAAAAAAAAAACATTCCTACGTTGTATCATAAAATTCATAAAAGATCTTATTCGAAATGTTTTCTATCAAAAGAATCGTATAACTTTATAAAAACGAAAACCCCTTTTATATATACTTACTTTCATATCATTTCCTAATACAGCACAATTGATTAAAGCGTCCAATCCAGAAGACGTATCTTTCAATATCTCTCTATCCGGACATAAATGCAATATACTTCCCAAAGCTCTAACGGCATTACACTTTACTTTGTCATTGTCTTTAGCGGCTTTTACACTCGTCTGATAAAGTTTTGGTAATAAAATGTCGAATAGAATAGGCTCCATATCTTCGTTACACCTTTGAAAGTAGCATTGTCAGAATATAAAACGTCTTGATGATAAAGATGATGATGATGATGATGATGATGATGATGATGATGATGATGATGATGATAATAATAATAAAGGTAATAAGACAACTCACTTTCGCCTGGAGAGACAATCGCATAAATTTGCTAACGCCCATGTCGCTTTTATCCGTACGCCAAGATTTTGATCATCCAAACCAAAGCAAACTATATCCGCTAAATCCATTAAAAAACCTGTGTCTTCCTCTAACGGAGGAAGTGTTATTAACATCCCTAAAGCTCTCAAACCTGCCGCTCTTACGGCACTTTCTTCGTCGTGGATACTACCTATCAGTATCGTTTTGAGTAACACATTTTGTTGACGCTGAAACAACATCATGATTACAACATCTAAGTATCATATAAAAGTTGTAATAAAATTGTAAATAGTATATTGTTATACCGTTAACTGAGTGAACATGTTACAACCAATGGTGCCTAAACAATCACAGGCAGCCTCCCTTAATATGGTCTGTTCGTGTTGAGCGAGTAACGTCATAGGATCGAATACGATATTCCAAAATAATACAGAATTGTGACTCGAATCGGTATTTGCCAAACAACCCGCCATTATCTCTAACGCACGACAAGAATGTAATATAATTTGCGTTTCAGAATCTGCTAATACGGATATCAATGTACCGGTAACTCTCTCCAAATAGGGGAAAACAAGATCTCTAGTGTTAAATGCCAATGAGCCAACTAGTTTCAATGATTGAAGTTGAACCGGAGTGCTTGTACACTAAAATCGTACACATCATTTATTTATCCGATAGAATCAACACGGGTAAGATATTAAATTATTATACGATACCTTGTTTGATACATTATTCAAGCATATTTGAAGCAAAGAACTGATGCCTTTGTCTTTGGAAAGCTTATGTTGATTATCGCTTTCGAATCGAGTATCGTTCAAATCCTCAATGTCTATTTCTTCTTCTTGAGTTGTTACGTCACTGAACGAACTTGTGTTTGCTTCCGGTTCGGAATTAACATTTGATTGTTTCGCAAGAATCTCGAATATTTCTGGAGTAATAGGATCGTTCCAAACTAATCCTTCGAAAACTAAGAACGTCGCAACCTTTACGGTAGGATCTACAATTACGTATTAATTAATAATTAAATATATATAAATATATATACATATATATATATATATTTAATACACATACCTTTGTGTTGTATATGCGATCTACAATTCCTAATTAATTTTGTTGCAAGTCCGGGTTTTAATTTAGCATATGGCGTACCTTGAATAAGCGCTGCTATGCATTTTAATAAATGAGTCAAAACGGCCGCATTTTTTTCAGTATTCAAAACTAAGGATAACGTAAAGTGCAACTCTTTCACCATTAAATAAACCGTACCAAAGAAAGTTATAAACGACGTCGGTTGAACATCCTCTGCGTGTATCAAAAAAGGTCTAGCGCCGATTAATAATTCGGTGAGCGCGCTTAAAACATTTTGTCGCACTTTTGTATTGGGTTCCTTCAAAATACTCCTAGATAATACTCTAGCATCGTTACGTGAACCAGTCGCAACTATTTGAGGCCAATAACCAAATATTTCACGAGCCTGCGTATTTTCTATGAGTGCTTGCAACAAATGTACAGCTTCGAGTCTGACCTTGGATTCAGCCAGAACAGAATCATTTGTTTCTGTATCCGATATTTCAGATTCGCTAGAATATTTATAAGTCCTTTTATTTTCTGGACTAATAATGCGTTTATCTTCTGGCACAGATTTTTTAGACGTTTGCTTTTTGGATTTTGACTTGGGTACTTTCTGATTCTTGCATTTTGGTACAACATGTGGTCGCTCTGGAAGATTCATTGCTGCTGGACGGAGAAGTTGTGGTTGTATTTGTAAATAATCTTTAATTCCATAAAATAAGAAAGCCTGTACTACTCCTAAGATTTCACCTATGAGATCTGATGAAATTGGTAACAATTTATCTATTATTGCGGTACGTAAAATTCTTAAACATAAACATAGAATCTGAAAATATAAATTCAAAATAAAAATTTGTTATTTGATAAAATTTATCTATAACATTTGTTAAAATAATTAATTACTTTACTATAACATTGTGCACTATGATTCGAACATGGTAATAATGACACCGTATTCAAAACAACATCCTTAATTGTACATATGTATTCTTGTGATATATACGTATTAGTATTTTTATTCATCAGAATTCCTTCCAAGCAACATATTGCTTGTAAATTTAAATCTGTCCACTCTTCATTTTCAGGTATTAAATATTTATTCAATAAACCTTTATCTCCGAGCAAGGATTGAAGATACTGAAGAAAAATTTGATTACAAAGAAATATTAAAAAAATATCTTTATAAAGGAAATAAATCATTTTTATAACAGTTAAAGAATACTAACTTGATTGATATTATCAAAATTACCGGTAACCAAGATACTTTTTAAAGCTAGAAGAATAGAAATCCAAGCGAAAGGTTGAGAAAACTTTAATGCGTCCAAAATCCATCGTGTACAAGCCACGAACGTTCTCCCTTGGAATACAAGATCGTTTTGTGTTACATTGGCTAGGAATATACAAGTATTTTTAACTAGAAGTGTTTCGGTAGGCGGTACAATAGCGCAAAGTTGATTTATCAATAATAACACAGCCTATAAATAACAGAAAGCATTAATTACATAATATGATAAATTTATACACGATTAACTTACATCGTTATTAATTATATTAATGTGTCTGTAATCAATATCATTAAGATCATTGAGACATGAATTTATCAATCTTTTATCACTTAGTTTCGTGTGCGTCAACGATAATATCCTTTCAATCAAATTTACGAATTTGATATTCGCGCTTTCGATAGAACTATTCACGTGCACCGAAGCCATGTCTGTATGGCTATAACTTTAATTATTTACACAGCCATTTTTATAGGTTATATGCATACATACATACATATATATATGTCTTATGCACATTATTAAAAATTTTTAACAGTAACGAACATAAAACTGCGCGTGATTACTATATAACTGGCGCTGTTCTTCGAACGTCATTCCACGGATCTTCTCCCTCCATTGTGCTCGGTGATACACCTATGTAAACCTGCTGTAAACGTGTGCGTTACTTCCATTCGTTTCTTTTTACTAAAAGCTAACGTTGCTTTCAACATCTCTTTTTTTTGTTACTACAAGTTCAATACGTTTTACAACCTTATCTTTGTTTTTTCTTCTTTTACGAGTAAATCAGAGGTTAGAAATAAACTTTCAAAGTGGACAGGCGAAGGTTTATTGCACGATTTAAAATCGATAGATTCACGAACGATATAATTTACGTGGTCGCCATCTGGCGGCTATAAAGGATACTATACAAAAAATATTGGATATTCTAGGAGAAGAAGCATCTCCCTTTCTGATACAATTGAATGCTCAAGCATATTAATCGCAAGAACTGACAAAATGAAGATGGCGGACGGACCTACGATCTTGAGAAGAAATAGACCCGGAACTAAAGCTAAGGTCGATATCATTATCAATCGTTTTTAACGTTATGTCGTTTATATTCGATACAAATACTAGCCTGACATACGTTCGATTAGGACGAATGTACTTTATTGATATACCGGCATCTCCCCTTTCTTAAGCATATTTCAATGAATATTTATAAACAAATAATAAAAATAATAAATATTCTATAAAATCTATATAAACGTTGAATGACCTTCCTTTAAGATATTGTTTTGGAACTTTTTAGCCTTTCTCATTGAGTTACTAACGATTGTAGTAAATTATTATAGACAATCTATATTTGTTATTGAAGTTTTTAAGAGTATTTTTTTCGTTAACAATTGATTCTCAACTTTTCTTAAGGAAGGATTATTACTTTATTATTGGATTGACTTTTAAAAAATGCTACAGGATTTTAGCATGTGGCCGGACGAAGTATTTGAAGAGATGGATAGTACGTTGGCAGTCCAACAATATATACAACAGACAATCAGGAGAGAACCATCGAATATAGAATTGATACTTAATATGCCGGATGCTCAAGACGAAGGAGTTTGGAAATACGAACATTTGAGACAATTTTGTATGGAACTTAATGGGCTAGCAGTTAGATTGCAAGAAGAATGTCATCCTGAAACGTGTAATCAAATGACAGCTACGGAACAATGGATATTTTTATGCGCCGCTCATAAGACTCCTAAAGAATGTCCGGCTATTGATTATACCAGACATACACTTGATGGGGCAGCTTGTTTATTGAACAGTAATAAATATTTTCCTAGCAGGTATATAATATTGTTTTTACAAGTATTAATTAAAGTATCAATTTTGTTTTACGATATATTCAATTGTATCTATTGTATTATTTCAGAGTGAGTATCAAAGAATCTTCAGTGGCAAAGCTTGGATCTGTATGTCGTAGAGTATATAGAATATTTTCTCACGCGTATTTCCATCACAGAACGATATTCGACGAATTTGAAAACAAAACGTTTCTTTGTCGAAGGTTCACAGCGTTCGTAACTAAATATAATTTGATGTCAAAAGATAATTTGATAGTACCAATAATGGAGGAAGATGGTGCAACTGAAAGCGATGCATAAGATTTTTACGATATTATGGTATTATACATAAACGAATCATCAGATTTAGAGAGATCTGATGGGAATCTGTTTTTGTTATCAGGATACATTTTCAAAAATATTTGTCAACGTGAAAATGTATTCTGATAATGGTCGATAAAGCTCTGCTCTTAGAAAATATTTTATACCTATGAGTATATATATATATATATATATATATATATATATATATATATATAGCATCAAACGAGAGTGAGTAGAAAATGATACTGATGACTTTTTAAGGAACAAAGAAATAAAAATATTCAAGAAATGTTTTCATGCTTCATAATTAGCTATAATACAATAAGTTGATGTTTACCTATATAAGACTTATAAATCTTTGATAATGTATCAAGAGCTCAATGACATTGTTTATATGGTATAAAATAGTACACTGATTACAGCTCTGAAACATAACAAAAAATGAAAAAAATCTGTTTTGAAATATTTCTATGTTTAACAGTCATAACGATGGAAAAGAGAAAATGTAATATTTCTTATACATGTTCATAATGTATCCGTATCAAAATCAGTACTCTCAGCTCTAACATAAAAGCAACAAAGGTAATGAATTTTTTTTTTTGGTAGCATTTATGTGTATATCTATAATTAATTACAACATGCTATAATTATAATAAATGCAATAATGTGAAGAAATTAAGAATCTTGCTATTAAAAATATAGTTCTAATGGAGATAAATTTTGAAACAATAAAAAATGATTCACAGTCAGCAATAGAAGAAGATCCTTGTTTTATATTTTATGTTCGTAAAACGCACTGTGTTCCTCTAATTTTGAATTGTTATATCGACGCCGAAAAATTCACATATCCTTTTGATAATTGTATACAAATTTTACTATCTCTCTTTTCAATGCTAATATAATGTTATTTTTTTTAAATGATAATCTATTAAACAGTATAATAATGCAATAGACGATCCTAATTATAGACAGAATCTGCGTGAAGAAAATTTGGGAGAATTAACAAGTTATTAATGATTCTACGCAAATCAGTCTTATGCATAACACATTACTATCTTAAAATAACTGGGACTGATTCTCCAAAAAAAAAAAAAAAAAAAAAATGAAGATGGAAAATCAATCGGAATTGTATTATAATAATACTTATTATTTGTATATATGTAATTTCCCCTATGTTATTATATTTGTAATATGCTGCACTTCTTTTCAATTGTTTAAAACATATTTACATTTTAATACACATAAATAAATAATTCGTATTATTGTTTGTCTAAAAGAAAAGAAGGTATGTTCAATAGATTAAACAAATAATAATAACTCGATGATCATATTAGATAAATACGAACTTGTATGTACTTTTTGTGATAATATCCTAAAGTAATGTTATTAAAAAATATTTCTAGTTTTATTGTATCATAATACGAAGCAATATATCTAACAGGAAATTATTCCATATCACTGCCAATTTTCCTATCAATTTAATAATTAACCAAACAAACAAAAATCTCTCTTATTAATCTTGTTAATACAATCTTGATCGCACCATATGTACCTATACTGTTATGTCGTATATATCACTTACCGTTATTATTTGGTTATAAAAAAATAAATCCCTTTGCATACAATTTCCACGCCGTAAATGTAATAAATTACATGAATCAAAGCGTATTTATACTTTGTTACAGAGTAATATACATACAATCGGATAAATTTTTGATATCATATATGTACATCCTGTAAGTAGAAAAGAAGAAAAGAAAAAAAGAACAAAAGAAATTCGAGAATGATACTTAAATAATGCAGAATAGTAGAAAAGTAGAGATATAAATAATGTATTACATGTGACCAAATCTTTATGTATTAATGTGAAATAAACTTTGTACCTTGAAGCAATCAATGCATTTTAACTTATATTTATTGATCATTTCTGATCATTTTAATTCACTTCTTATTTTTCTTTGGAGGTTCCGATTTTAGTTGATTCTTTTTTAGTCTTTTTCGTCTACCTATTAATTCCATAGCAGCAAACTTCTCTGCTTCAATATTAGTTATGTCCTTACCTTTACTATCACCACTACCATTACCACCACTACTACTACTACTACTACTACTACTACTACTACTACTATTACCACCATTATTATTACTATTACTATTGTCCTTTCTATTACTTATATTAATGGAACTTGATTCTGTTTGACTGGTATCATTTTGAAAATTGAATTGTCCTGGGTCGTCTGGAGCCTGATAACTTTAACAAACATATTTCTTGTTAATATATTATAAAACAAAAGAAAATTTACGACGTCGAATTTATAATGATATCTTACCCAGGTACCGTAACGTCTCTAGCTTCTTTTGATAATAAAATATGAATCTCCGGTATACGACGGGTCCTTTCTTTGCCATTTGTACTTTCATTTTTTGAATTTGTTGATCTGAAACAAATTTATCGTATACTGTATTTGTAAAAGGAAGGTAATAGGAAGAAATTCTTAGCAAGACTTACACGACATAACGTAACTTTGTAACTTGATGTAATCCTTTGCACATGGTTTTAAAAAGTTCGCTACAGGAAATAACTTTACCAACAGCTTGTCCTACGCCGGTCCAAATGATACATTCATGATTCGTAAATTCTTTCATTGCGTATCCTAAGACATTTCTAATTTTTGTACCACTTTTAACCTATAGTATCGACGAGAACAAACAATATTAGATTGATCCAATCGAGCTATTATATACGATCATAGAAATGATAATAAACAAAATAAAATGATAATAAAAAATAAAAGAACTTACACGCATTAAAAGATATTTCTGTGGCAAATCTTCAAATGGAATAATCGGAACTTCCAATTCATTTTTATCCTTTTCTAACGTGATCGCCACTAAATTCCTCTTTCTTTTCAATCTCCCCATCTGTAAACAATATAATTAAATGTTATTAAAGAAAAAAAAAAGAAAAAAGAAAAGAAAAATGTTCCTCTTAAAAATATTTTCTCTATTTCTACGATACATCGATCTTACTCGTACGTCGTAATTTGTATTCGTAGTAGGAACTTGTAATACGTGAGTCGTGTTTATAACTGAATACCAATCAAAATTATTTCACGAAACAAATTTTTTTAATTTCTCTTTTATAATTCTCTTATCATTTAATACTGGGTATAATGTTTGAGAATTATTGATTGAAAAATATTCGAAGTATTTGGGACAAAGAGAGGTTAGCGTCTTGAAATACGTGCTTTAACCTATATGTCTCTCTCTCTCTTTCTCCATCTCTCTCTCTTTATCGCTCCTTCTGTCACTGGGTCATAGGTCTATAGTATTGCTGGTTCGACGTGCCAATACCGAAGAGCCATTTATGGAACTCGGAACTCGGTTTTATATGAACGAAAGTATTCCGAAAACATTTTTCATTTGGAAGTAATTAAATAGATACGATCGAACGTTGAAAATAAATCATTTGGATCGTCCTCACAAACTGACTATTATTATCGATTTCGAGAGATTGACAATTGTTTTTTTTTTTTATTACAATCAATCTCACTTTAATTAATCAATTCGAATCGATTAATAGAAATTATATTGATTAATAAAATAATTATATATATATCAATATACATATATATATATATATATATATATATATATATATATAAAATATATGAAACAACAAAATAATGTAAATAATAAAATACATCAATTAAATAAAATTTTTAACGACAACGCGACATGTAATAGAATCTGATTATCGATCTTGATCGATATTTCGAGAGTTCGAGAATTCTTCGATAACATTGATCGAACTCATTTTAAATTTGAACTTTAATAAAGTAAATGTTACTCATATATTTAATAAATAAAGTAATATATATATATATATATATATATATATATATATATATATATATATATATATATGTAACAAAACACACACACACAACGATATAATAATATATAGAATCAATTAATAAATTATACGTATATAATAGTATTTTTAGTATCTATCTATATATATATATACACGTATAACATAATATAATAATATATAAAATAAAATATGCAAATATAAAAAACATTTTGATCAACAAATATATATTTATATATGATCTAATTATTCGAAATATAAAGAGGAAAATGAAAAAAAGAAACCATATAAATGATGAAAAAAGATATATATATATATATATATATATATATATATATATATAGAGAGAGAGAGAGAGAGGCAGAGAAAAAAAGAGGGAAAGAGAGAGATATGATGGTAGAAGCCTTTCTATCAATATTTTCCAATCAGCATTCTATCGGACGGTACGATTTCGATGGCGGTTACGTAGAAAGGAATAAGATCGGTTAGAGGGGTGTAGAAAAGGGTCCATTGAGAGAGAGAGAGAGAGAAAGAGAGAGAGAGTTGTAGGTGTAAGGGTTGAACGCGTAGGTGTATACCTATATGTTCTTGGTATGCGGCATAGTCGGCATAGCGTCGCGACGCTTCGACGGCATATTGCATTATTAAACACCCCTCTGGGCGCCTCTATCCTGCATTCCATTATTATGAAAGGTTTTTATTTCTAAAGGGTGACATTTTAAGTCAGAAGGAAAAAGGGGGGGAGGGGGAACGTCCCTCGTATACCTTATTCCTTTTCTCTTTTCTTTTCTACTTTCTTTTTTCTTTTCTTTTCAAGTTCGTTGCACCAAATTCATTCATTTGTTCAATTTCAATATCATCATAATAATCGGATACAATTTCCGATCCAGTTTATAAAAATAACGATTACATCGATCGATAATAACATTGATAATCAATAATCCATCGACGCGACATCGAATTTTTAAGAAAACTTTTCTTTTTGTTCACCATAACATTAGCATGAAAGAGATTCTAATCGATTAATTTGAAATCTGATATTAATAAATATAACAAATTGTTAATATAAATATGTTAAAACGTACAACGTAGAGGAACGTATTCTGAAAAAGGAGTCTGATAGTTAATCAATTATTTACGATTACAAATAAAATATGGAAATATGGTTTGAAAGATCGTACTTCTGTGATTAGATCGGTAATGATCTACGGATAGATCGGAAATGAACATGTACGAGCGTTGAAATTTTTTATCCTTCTAAAAGCTAAGGAAAGACAAGATAGGTCAACGAGAGTTTTAATTGCTTTCTCCCTGTACAACTCCCTTCCCCCCACCCTTTTTTTGCTTCCCGACATTCCTCATACTATTATTATTATATTTTCTTATTCGAATATCAGAAGAAGATGTCTTCTGGTGTTGACATCTTTTTAACCATGTCTCTACCACGTTCTATTTTCTTCCATTCGTTTAAATGTACTCTCACGAAGATCGTAGCAAGCAATTTATTCCAAGTGGCCTTCTTCTTCTTCTTCTTCGATATTCGACGATTTTCCCTTACATTTAGCATCGAAGGAGAAGAAGAGAAGCCAAGAGAAATATTTTCTGCACGATTTTTTCTTTATTCTCTCTCTCTCTTCCTGTTATTAATATTATTATTATTTTTTTTTGATCCAGATAATTAAATTAATTAATCTAACTAATTGTTAAATCTTTTGATATTATTATTATTGAGATAATAATAACGAGACAGAAACATCAATCAATTAATTTGAATGGTTTCTTAATTATCTTGATATTATCATCGAAATTATTATACTATAACAAGATATTGAGTATTAATTAATCTAGACGAATATTTAAATTAGAATGTTTAAAATGAAGAAAATTTAAGGATATCCTTTCGAAAGCGATTTGATTTCTTTCGTTTATTCTTGCGAAGAAAGCGTATTTAAATTTCGGTTTCCCCTTAAAGGAAATTACGAACGTTCTTGAGAGATAACGAAATTAGGGGGTAGCGATAACGCTTGAAGGGGATGTAAAATATGAGGTACATACGAATTGAAAGGATTCTAAAACGATTCGTAACTATACTGACACGAAATATTATTCTGCGAGATAATTTTTTTTTATATAATCTTCTTCACGACAATCACTTTGTTGATCGTTGATGAACGATAAATAAAGATGATCATAAAAACGAATTAGATATAGAATAAATAATATCATACAATTTTTAAGTAACCCCAGTTATTCTCTATAACAATATTATAATAATACTTTCCCAAAATAATAATAATAATATTAGTATTATTAGGAATAATTATTATTACTCTTCAACAGTTTTCTTATATTATAAACAATGTAATATTTCACAACGGATTATTATTACTTCAATTATTTTCATCCTTCATAACGATTAATAATATTTCAATAGTTTTACAAATATAACGATAAATATTCACGTTCGTATCTTCGATAATTATTCTTAAGGACATTCATTGAGGATAATTGTCGTGTTGGTTCGAGAAGAATGACGTGAAAACAAAAAAGAAATAAAATAAATAAAACTTATTTTTCGAATCCATCGCACGTCCCTGTAGAGATAAACGATGAGGTTCATTGAAAGAAAGTCCTTCGCGATTGCGCAGGACACTCTCGCGGTAGGATAACGAGAAATTTTCGCACCCCCTCTCGCGCTTATATATACGACCAAGATGATCGGCGAAAGTTCGTATTATTCGATCGTTCCTCGTTTCACCATAAACTCTGATATTTCTCTATCCGCTCTATCCCATCAATCTATAATAAGTTCCGTGGTATCTCGTCTTTTATAGAAAACAAATAGGACCTTAATCCGGGTCTTGGTTTAAATTCAAAAATAATTTCTAAAATTGTATTACGCACCGTGTGATTTTTCAAATCAAAGTGATCTATATTAAAAATCGCCTGTGTGTTCGTGTTTATATGTGTCCGTGCGTTAAGACAATGTATCGTTCAACATCAAAATTCGTTTAAAAAAGAAAAGTGATACACATACAACGAAAAACGAATAAACAAAAATCTCATTCTCTCTTTCTCTCTCTATACGTTTTCTCGATTATCATAGATCTCCCTTTTTTTCTCTCTTGAATTTGATCAAAGTATCCGTTCAAAATGGACATCGAAGAATTTCGAATTCGTGGAAAAGAAATGGTTGAATATATATGCGAATTTATGAGTAATATTCATAATCGAAGAGTAACACCGGATGTTGGTCCTGGATACTTGAGACCACTGTTACCCTCTGAAGCACCCCAACAACCTGAAGCATGGGAAGATATTATGAAGGATGTTGAATCTAAAATTATGCCAGGGGTGAGTGTACTATATTTTATTAATTGATTAATTAAAAAAATAAAAAAAAAATAGAAAAAAATAAAAAAAAAATAGAAAAAAATAAAAAACTATTAAGAAAATTTATATAAAAAAAAAATTATTTATATCTATTATTTATATTTATATCTGTGTGTGCGTGCCTGTTTATAGATCACACACTGGCAACATCCAAGATTTCATGCATATTTCCCAGCTGGAAATTCTTTCCCATCGATTCTTGGCGATATGCTTTCTGATGCGATTGGGTGTATCGGTTTTTCTTGGGTCAGTCAATATTAATCAATAAGATTTTTTTAATTCAAAAAAAAAAAAAAATACAAATTGAATTTCATACAATATTAAATCAATAAGGAGACGAAAATGAATTTCCTGTTAATAATCTATAGCTGCAGGGTAAAATGATCGATCGATCGTAGTTGTCAGAAGAAGGAAATTATTATTTGCTATAGTATGATGGTTCTTATATATATATACATAGTATACTTTGTGATTTGATATGTCAGATATTAGATGATTAAGGATGTTTTATAAAATTTTCTTATTTTTAGTTATGTGTGTGTGTATATATATACTATATATTATACATACATACATATATATATATGTAAAATTAAGTTAAATAATAATTTCTTTCTAGAAATTAAAAAATATTATAATCATTCTGAGGATTAATATTATCATTAATTATTATATATTATTATTTAATTAACTCGGTTTATTTATATTATCTAATGACAATTCTTAAATGAATAATAATTATTTTCGATAACAATATAATAATACTTATATCACATAAGAATTATTATACATTCTATATTATCAATTAATTAACTAACTTAACTATAATCTTATTTATTATCTAATGAAAATTTTTGAAGTAATAATGATTACTCATAATGATATTATTCTTAACAATTATTATAAATTCTTAAAAACTGTTCAAGAAAATAATATTGATTTGTTTTAGGCTGCCAGTCCAGCTTGCACAGAGTTAGAAACAATAGTTTGCGATTGGTTTGGTAAGTATTAGTTAATATCATCATACAATAAATTTCAAATATAATAACCTTATATTAAAATTTAAGGTAAAGCCATTGGTTTGCCAAAAGATTTTCTGTACTTTAATGAGAGTAGCAAAGGTGGAGGTGTCATACAGGTAAGAACCATATCTAAATAAAAAAAAAAATTTATACCTTACTAATATATATGAAAACGTTTAAAGAAAATAAATATGAAATCTTAAGGGTTCTGCATCGGAATGTATTTTGGTATGCATGTTAGCTGCAAGGGCTCAAGCTATTGCTAGATTAAAAGAATCATCGGCTCATACACATTTGGACGAAACTGCATTGTTAGGGAAATTAATGGCTTATTGTAGTCGAGAAAGTCATAGTTCTGTTGAGAAAGATGCTATGATCTCCTTCGTTAAATTAAGAATCCTAGAACCTGATGAAAAAAGTGTACTTCGTGGTGAAACCTTAAGACAGGTATTTTTATAACAATTGATATCAATTATAATTTATCATTTATACGAAGAGAAAAAAAAAATATATTATACTCACGTTTGTTCCTTTGAATAATATTCACCAAAAATATTTCAGGCTATCG
Source organism: Dolichovespula media (assembly GCA_911387685.1). Classification (NCBI taxonomy): domain Eukaryota; kingdom Metazoa; phylum Arthropoda; class Insecta; order Hymenoptera; family Vespidae; genus Dolichovespula; species Dolichovespula media. The sequence goes on from OU426866.1 coordinate 4,559,413, forward strand.
AAGCTGACACTGCAGAAGGTTACGTACCCTTTTTTGTTTCTACGACCCTTGGTACAACTGCTTGTTGTTCCTTTGATAACTTAAAGGAAATTGGACCAATCTGCAAAAAATATCCTGGAGTAAGTAATCTGTTCATTATATATTTTTATATACCTTCACACTGATAGATTGATTTTTGGATATATTAATAAATCAAATAATTGTCCCATACAATTGTCTGAATTAATAATTATTCGTTCATAGATTTGGTTGCACGTAGACGCAGCGTACGCTGGTAACGCTTTTATTTGTCCAGAATTAAAATATTTGATGGCTGGCATTGAATACGCCGACTCATTTAACACAAACACAAATAAATTCTTATTAACCAACTTTGATTGTTCTTGCCTTTGGGTAAAAGACAGATTCAAATTAACAAGTGCACTAGTAGTCGATCCACTTTATCTTCAGCATACACATGCTGATACAGCAATAGATTACAGGTAAACCAATCGATTTGATCCTACAATTTTTCTTTTATAACCTGATTATTAATTTCATAATAATTCATTTTGAGGCATTGGAGTATACCATTAAGTAGACGCTTTCGTTCGTTGAAATTATGGTTTGTCATGAGAAACTATGGAATATCGGGATTACAATCATACATTCGCAATCATTGCCAATTGGCAAAGAGATTCGAGGCATTGGTGAAGAAGGACTCGAGATTTGAAATCTGCAATGATGTTGTGGTTAGAAATTTTTTTTCTTTCTTTCTCTCTCTCTTTCTCATTGTTAACATAAATACGTATCTTTCCTAAACTAATAAAAGAAATTCTTTCAAGTTTTCTTCAATTATAATTTTTAACAGTTAGGTCTAGTATGTTTCCGAGCAAAAGGTTCTGACAAACTCAATCAAAAACTTCTGAGTACCATTAATGATTCGGGAAAGATTCACATGGTACCGGCTCGTGTAAATCAACGTTATACGATCCGTTTTGCCCTTGCTGCGCCAAATGCATCCGCTCGTGATGTTGGTAAGTTAAAAAAAAAAAAAGGAAAAATTCAAAAATCGAAACACCCGATTGACAAGCTCGGGTTAAACTGTCAATAATTTCTAAGAAAAATCCTAATACTTGAAAAATGACACACGTCACTGTAAACGAAGAACTTGGATAAAATTAAAAAATAGAACGAAGTTGCTCGAAAGGAAGGTATAAGAATTTTTTCGATACGTCTACGGAGTCCTCGTTTCAAGCTATTTCTAAGCAAATTATTTAAACGAAAAGAAACTAAATAAATAAATAATCTTCCATTATAGATCTAGCTTGGTCCATTATAACGGACTACTTGGCAGAATTATTGGAATCTAAGGTAAGAAATTAATTTTAACGAAACTTACGATGATTAAACGAAATAATTCCAATCGAATCTTGTAGGACGTGATGGACGAGCTGGCCGATATTCGCGAGAAGAAGAGGAAAGCAACGTTGGAACAAAGACGATCATTTTTCGTTCGTATGGTATCCGATCCGGCTATACAACCTGGCTTTACCAAAACACCAAACAGAACTGGAGCAAAGCTTGATGCTCAAGCAACGATCGGTGGCATTGGAACGAACTTAAACGCGGCAACGTAAATACAATAACAATATTATCATAAACATTCTTAAATATCGAGTTTAACAAGTTTTCCTAAGGTCGTACAATGTTATTGTTTATAATACTATCTCTCTCAGGCATTCGTGGATATCTTGGCCATTGGCATATTTGATGAATTCAAAAGATGGAACCGATACGAACGAATTGTCATTGAGGTATGAAATAATAATATAGATCGATAATAACAATAAACGTTTAATTAATTAACCAATGAACGGTTTCGTATCCTTCAGATTTCGTCATTTGGATACAATGGTAAGATTGAAAGCGAGCGGTGCCGGAAGCAGACGTGGCAGTAGCAATGGATGTAGTCCAGAACCATCGCCAACGGCTTCACCATCTCGTGGAAGATCACCGAACGGCAGAACGTAATAATTAGAGAACGTATTTATTGTTAGAAAATCCTGTAAAAAAAAGAACGATCTCTTTTAAGATTCTCTGTATTTCGAAATATAATTAATGACTAAACATTGAAGTGGGAGGAAAATAGTTCAATTATCGTTATCAAATTTCCGTTCGTTCGAATATCAATAATACTGCCTCCTATTAATATAAATGTAAGAATTGTTTCTCAATGGATTAATTAGAAACAAAAAAATAATAATAATAACAATAATTCTGATGTCTACGATTGATTCAATCATCTATTTTTTCTCTCTCTTTCTCTCCTAAAAAGTAAATAACATTATTGATTCATTGTTAGGTCCTCTTTTCTATCGGCTATATTCCGTTCTGTGCGAAACAAATGTAAATATCATTAGCACTTTACGAAGTTTCAAATGAACGAACTAACTTTTGGATTAAAACTACAATTGACTTTCGTCATCGAGAAACGTATTTCCATCGTCAACATTCTACCTAGGTGTTGCTAATAAATCGTTCAATCGACTTTCGTATAAACCCGTTTGAAAAAAAAAAGAAAAGAAAAAAAAGATAAAAAGAAAAACGACGAAATAACATTGTTTATAGAAATACGATTTCATTTGTACGGTCACTACTAAACTCGTTGGAAATCCAATTGAAAAACTTCGAACGCGAGGAGACCATGCGTGAAGGTGATGCCGAGAAAATGGAGTCTGCCTTGTCTGTGTGTTTTATATATTACAAAGATTGAGCGGTGACCTGTCACCGTTTCTACGGGGTGTTGTAAATGTAGGTGAAGAGTAAATATCTATTTATAAACGACGGAAAGCGCGTTAAGGGTGGGGGGTTGAATTTACTCTCCGTGCAACATCGAGACTATGTGCTCGTTTAGTCAAGCACCGACCCCATCATCATGATGCCATCAACCATTGATACACGTACACACACACATACACACATATATATATTATTTCATATGCATTTATATTTATTTTTAATTTTTGTTTTTGTTTTTATATATATAATATATATAATAGAAATTTAACGCGTGCATACGTATTTCCTTTCGTTCGTTCGAAAAATACTTGGTTTCGAAGAAATAACAACAATAACGTTGGATAACATTAGTTATTTTAATGTTAAGTTATTTTAGATATCGTTTTTGTAAATTACCAATAATTTTCTTTTTCTTCGTGTTTGATCATTTAAATTGCATAAGATGGATTCTTCGTTGGTGTCATTTTAAGAAAATAATAAATAACTTGCATCCTCGAGGAAAACATGCCACCAGCGTTCTTATTTTTAATCGCTATCATCAAATTTCGTTAGACCAAAACCTATAATTATTTTTTCTTTTTATTGAGGAAACAATTATCTCCCTCGCCATTTATATCATTATTTAATGTACTCGGCGACGCTTACCCCTCCTCCGTATATATATATCACCGTGTATACCTCCTCCATTTGCATAAATGTTGTGATAAAAATAATACCGTATACAAAGAAATGCACTCTCTTCTCCGTATACGCTGTATGATTTTAGAAATACTTTTTTTTAAAGACATAACAAAATAGGCAAACGAAATTTTGATCAAGTTATTTCCGCAGAGAAAAAAAATTCCCTCGCCAAAAGAACAAACGAACCGTGTCGTTTCTCATCGTTCTTCTGAGTCATATAAAAAAAAAAAAAAAAAAAAGAAAAAGAAAAAAAAAACAACAAAAAGAGATAAGAAAAACCTGAAACATATATCGTTTAGGAAAATTCCATTAGAAAAGAAAAAAACCCGTGATACACGTAAATAAAATATCTCGAAAAAGGAAGAGATGGTTGAAAATTTCCTTAAAGAAGTGTTCTCTTATCAAAAAGAAACGCCATCGCCGTAAAGGCTAATCTATCTCGTGTTTCCTGGGACGCAACGAATCCCCAGTAGTGACGTAAACGAACACAGAAATGTAATTTTCCCGAGCCTATATACCAACCCGTAAGAGCGAAGCAACGCGAGGAAGAGGAGAAGAAGAAGAAGAAGGGCAGGCAGTGCAAAAGTGATGGTGCGGATAAAAGTGACCGGCGCTTTGGCTGATGCTACAGTTTCTCATCGAGTTCGACGCAAGTCACGTTGATTAGAACGGACCGGTCTTTAAAAAAGAAAAGAAAAAAAAATTCTTCTTCGCTAACGAGTTATTGTGAGTTCATTAAAAATTTTAAGAAAATATTAGAAAACAATTCTCGATTTTAAAATTAAAAAAAAAGACGAATTTTCTCATTTTTTTAAATCATATATATATATAAAACGCGTGAGTGAATTATTATTAACGAATTAATTTATACATTAAAAGTAATATACGGTTAAAAGTTTCTTTCGTTTTTATTTATATATAAAAAAAAAAAAAGAAAAAAGGGTTCCTTTCGTACGAAGTAACGATTAGTATAGGATTTACGCTTTCGCTGATTTTTGATATAATACAAAGGAAAATATGTGTGATTAAAAAAAAAAAAAAAAGAAAAATAATAGTAATTTGCAGATTACAATTATAAACGATTTGATATTTCTTTTTTGTTTCTAAAAAAAAAAAAAAAAAGAAAAGGATTCTATCACGTAAAGTAACGATTGGTATAAAATTTATATTGTTTCTGATTTTTCTAATATTATGTGTGTGCGTGGGCGCGCGCGCACGTGTGTATAATTAACAAATAAATAATAAACCGTTTGTTAACGATATTTCTTTTTTTTCCAAAGGGAGACCAAAAAAAAAAAAGAAAAAAACCCGATTCTTTTGCGCGAATTAACGCTTGGTATATAAGATTTACGCAATTGCTGATAGAAAAGTATAAATAAGACACGTTTCTTGAAATCGTGCCTAATCAAAAGTATAGCACTTTCTTTTACGTATACACGCATACAAAAAAAAATTAATAATAATAATAATAATAATAAAAAGAATAAAAAAACCTCTGAATTGTTATAATCCAGAATATTTAAAAATATGCATTCCAGTAATTGTTTTATCATGAACATCGACGAGTTTCAAGTACGTGGCAAGGAGATGGTGGAGTATATATCCGAGTATTTACGTACTCTAGAAGGTAAAAGAGTTACCGCAAATGTGGATCCAGGATACCTGCGGTCCCTCTTACCAAACGAAGCACCAGCAAAACCCGAATCATGGGACGCTATTATGAAAGATATCGACGGAAAAATAATGCCAGGAGTAAGTATTGATTTTATCTGATAAATTTGGTCGATCGATCGATTGATTCCCCGCATTCTAATTATAATTTTTATGTATATATATATATATATATAAAAAAAAAATATACAAAAACATAAATATACATATACGTATGTATGCGTGCGTACGTGCGTACGTCGTAAGTATTATAAACTTTGACAAAAGTGTTATCTAAAATAATGTTACATCCGCTTTAATGGATGTTTTTTATGTTCACTGAAGTGATCCGAACTGCGTTTCAAATACAAACACACACACACACATACGCTATATAGTTCGTTCAAGTATTATAATGTGTAGGGAAAAAAAAAAGAAGAAGTAAAATAAAATAGAAAAATAACACCCGCTAATACGTGTGTGTGTGTGTGTGTGTGTGTTTGTGTGTATAAAAACAAGATTAAAAGTCTATATAACGCATGATTGCTTCCGATGATGGTCGAGACGACGTGAAAATCGATTTTAAAAAATTACTTAGAAATTTATATATAACCGTAACGTTAACTATACAGCTTTAGTGTATTAAGAGAGATATTAGTTACAAAAGATAAAATACGTATATATATATATTTGTTTTTTTTTTTTTTTTCAGATAACACATTGGCAACATCCAAGATTTCATGCCTATTTTCCATCAGGCAATTCCTTCCCATCAATCTTAGCAGACATGCTATCAGATGCAATAGGTTGCATCGGTTTTTCTTGGGCTGCTAGCCCTGCCTGTACGGAATTGGAAACTATTGTTCTAGATTGGTATGCAAAAGCTATTGACCTACCAAGAGAATTTCTATCAGAAGAGAAGACTTCTAAAGGCGGCGGAGTTATTCAAGGTTCCGCATCAGAGTGCATCCTAGTGACAATGCTAGCCGCGCGAACTCATGCTATCAGGTTGTTGAAGGAACAGGAACCAGAAACCGAAGATTCAGCTTTCTTGCCAAGATTGGTCGCTTATTGTTCAACCGAGGCTCATTCATGCGTGGAAAAGGCGGCAATGATAAGTTTGGTTAAATTAAGAGTTCTCCAGCCTGATGAAAAGGCTTCTCTTCGCGGTAAAAGACTAGAATCAGCGATTAAGGAAGACGTGGCTAATGGTTTGGTACCCTTCTTTGTGTCCACGACCTTGGGTACAACTGGATCATGTTCTTTCGATAATCTCGTTGAAATTGGACCGGTTTGTAAGCTCTATCCTAGTATTTGGTTACACGTAGACGGTGCTTACGCCGGTAACTCTTTTATCTGTCCAGAAATGAGACCTTTCATGGCTGGAATCGAACATGCCGATTCTTTCAATACAAATCCTAATAAATGGTTATTGGTTAGCTTTGATTGTTCCTGTTTATGGGTACGGGATAGAGTTAAATTGACATCTGCCTTGGTCGTGGATCCTCTTTATCTTCAACATGCTAGATCGGGTGAATCCATTGATTATCGTCATTGGGGTATACCATTGAGCAGAAGATTCAGAGCATTGAAACTCTGGTTTGTCATGAGGACTTATGGTATCACAGGGCTACAGAAATACATAAGAAATCATATCAGGCTAGCAAGAAGATTCGAAGCTCTAATGAAGAAGGATAGAAGATTTGAAATAGTGAATGATGTACGCGCCGGTTTGGTGTGTTTTCGTTTGAAAGAATCTGATGAGATTAATCAGGAACTCTTGGCGAATATCAATGCATCCGGAAGATTACATATGATTCCTGCTAGAGTAATGGGTAAGTATACATTGAGATTTTGTGTCACAAAAGAGAATGCAACAGAAGAGGACATTGATTATGCCATTGAAGTTATCGAAGAACATGCAACAGAAGTCTTATTGGCGCATTATCAAGGTACAGAAGATGAATTCAGAGCTAAAGGTCCTAAGAGTCCTGCTGCGTTGGATAAGAAACTCGTACGAAAATTCAGCTTCACCAGAAGCGTCACCAGAGATGTCTACAAAAGATCCAAATCAAAGTCAAGTCTTCACGATGGCGCGACACCTATCATGGTTGTTGATGATCAAGCACAAGAAGTTGATACCATTGAAGAAGATGTCTTCTGTAACAGCAGGTAGACCGCACCGGAGCTCACGGTTTCTAAGAAAAGAGATCAATTGTTATCCTTGCCGTGAGCTTTTAAATAATTTTCAAGAGCTACTTTCATCGGTAATATGGGATTTAAAAAGTGTGTCCTAGAAATTTTCAACGATTAAGATTAGACTGATATGCTTATGTTCAAAATCTAATAAGAGTATTGAAAGATAATGTTAACATATGAGTGTTCGAATATCAATCTACTTATATAAGATATAAATTAAACTCGATATCTCTCCGTAAGCGTAAATAAAAACAGGAAAAACAGTTACATATTTAATGCGATAATATTCTAACATTTGTAATTATAAAATTATGCATATATTGATAATATCGAATTAACATAACCTATCTGCTTGTATTATCATATAATGTATTTATGTACATTCTTGTAGCTTGTATGTACGAACTTAGTTTTAATTTCCTATGTAAAACAGATAGTCTATATTTGAAGATTATGGTGCCTAAAAAAAAGTCACGAATTTATTCCTCGTTTCATACCTGGAACTTCTTAAACGCACCGTATGTATATATATATGTGTGTGTGTTGTGTGGCATATATAATCGATATATCGATTAAAAATGGTAAAACATTCATGTAATGGTAAGAATCATATCAACCTATTCGATATATATATATATATATATATGTATGTATGTTGCAAAACGAGCATTTATTATTTTTAATATTTTAATTATTATTCAACTAATTTATTGCGTCGATCGCGAATCTAAATGATAACAATAACAAAGACGAATATTCTAGTTAATAAATATGCATATTTTATTACCATTTAAAATAATTTATTAATATAGAATTAAAAGATTAAATAAAAGTATTATTTGCAACGAGATCTAAAAACACCCTGAGTTAACCACTTCTATGATTATGAATTAATAAAAAAAATGATAAATGCCTGCTTTATTATAATTGAACTGAGGAAGTAGCTCGCATGGATATTTGTTTTGCGCAAATATAATTAATGTATCATACGGTAAATATGAATATCTCATGTAAAGAAAACAAAATAAAAGCATTTTTCACTACATAATATTTACCCTTTTATCAATTTATCCATTCCAATATTATGGATTACAACCTGTAGAAATATGGTTATACTTTTAAAATAAATTATAAAATTTGTAATATAAATTTAAATCAGTTATAATCTTAAAGATTATTTAATCTAGTCTAATAAGTAGATCATAATTAACAATTATAGAAATTGGATATTACAGTATAGCTGTAGGCAATATGTAAAATATAGTTCAATATTAATATTAAGGGTGATAATAAGGATACAGATTAAAGTCAATGATACAATTTATATAAATTGTATTAAAATATATTTTCAGTTATGTATCCTTCAGATTATTATATAGTAAAATGATTTGTTTCTTTTTCTTTATTTTTTTTTTTTTTGATAATATTAAATCTGTTAAAGATAACAGTCTTTATAAATAAAAAATAAAGTGCACTTTACATCTGACCACACTGAGATATCGTCACAGGTATCTTTGGTTTATTATTTGGTCCAGTAGGAACATTTTCTACTTTTCTCATGACCAATAAGCCATCTATCACTCTTCCAAAAACCACGTGCTTTCCATCTAGAAAATTACACTTGGCACATGTAATAAAAAATTGACAACCATTGGTGTCCTTTCCGCTATTTGCCATAGAAAGTAATCCAGGCGAGTCGTGTTTCAATGTAAAGTTTTCATCTGGAAATGTTCCACCACCATAGATACTAATTACTCCTGTACCGTCACCATTTACAAAATCTCCTCCTTGTATCATGAAGTCTTTGATCACTCTGTGAAATATAGCACCTTTGAATCCTAATGGTACGCCATCCTTCCTATATTCTCCAGTACAGAATTGTCGAAAGTTTTCTGAGGTCTTTGGACATACATCTTCAAATAGCTCAAAAATCATACGACCAATTTCTGTTGTACCCACAGATACATCAAAAAATACTACTGGATTATTCGGATTGCGCAGTTGGGCTTGGATCTGATTCCAAGTAGGCATATTTATTTCTCGAGAAAATACACTGGACATACAATTAACTTGATAAACGCCAGGAGTTCTTAGATTTGAAATAATATTAACAATTAAGTAAATAAATCTGTTAATAATCACAAATGTTTTACCTCTTAAATGATCCTAACCTCAATAATGTTTTACAATTTGGCGTGCCTCGTATCACGCCGTATGGATTTCTCGTATTAAAACAAAATGTTCTTTCTACAGTTCTGTTAAATACGATGCTTCGATCACGCTCTCATATGTTTAATTAACGATAATAACGTATATAAATTTCACGTTATGCTCGGGGATACAACCAACGTGTTTACGATACTAACCGGTTCAATATAAAACTTTCGAAATACGTAACACACATATAAAAGTAAAATCAACCTCAAATAACTTCGAAAAATAAATATATTCTGCTTAAAACTAAAAATTACGAATAATTAACATATCGTAGTTCTAATAATTATAAATACATTCTTGAACAAACATATACGTTGTAAACGAATATTCTTTAAGACGAAGTTAACAAAATAATCATGTTCTTATTGGTTATAACAAATCGTATTATATATCAAATTATTTCGTGACTTTTGGAACTCACCTTTAACAGAAATATACGATATGAGCCTTGATAAATGACGATGGAAGCAATTTTATTAAATTCACTTAATATAAAATTATTTGTTCTCTCGTATCTCGAACGTGTCGATATTTTCTATGCGCGGACATTTTGTCTTGCTTTGTTCCGTCCAGAAGTCACGTGATCTGAATATGTATCCGTTTAAACAAGTAACATCAAATTTGGATTTGTATTTTTCGATAATTAAATTTTTCCAAGTGTATCTGATATAACAAACGTGGTATTAAAAACAACTCCTTTATTATTATATAAAATAAAAGGCAATTTTATTTTTATGTCTTTGTCATGCTGTACATTATAAATGCCTTTAATAAGTCTTTATTTACACTCGTGTTATTTTTACCAATGATAAATCATATATGTTGGAAAAGCTAAGGTACTTTTAATATGAATATATATATACACAACATGATGTACACAATATGTACATACATGTGTGTGTGTGTGTGTGTGTGTTACTTGGATTTAATCCATTATAATATATATATATATATATATATATATATAATCTTTTTTTTTTGTAAATGTAAAAGATCAAAGAGACCTTTATCTCAATTAGTTAAAACAGTGCACTTTCTTAAAGCTCATAGAAAAACAGTGCAGAGCCTACTACTATTCAGTATTATATTATCTATGATTTCCAATTTGATATAATAATTGTAATAACAAATAATTCCCGGCTTTTCTTTTTAGAATAAAAATATTTGTTAATTATATATGAATTTTAACATGTTCCATTAATATGTTTTTATCTGTAAAATCTTCTCCACAGATACCACAAACTAATTCTTCTCCATCATCGCTATCCTGTTGATAATGAACAATTTGTATAACCGTTCCTTGAGAAACTCCTTCGTGTAATAATGATTCCTGCCTATTCCCATTATGACTTTTTATTGCCTGATCTTGTCTAGATGTATCATGTGTAGCCATATCCATAGGTAGATCGGTACTTCCTATCTGCGCTATTTGACTAGAATAATTTTCGTGATCTTCAGGATTATTACTTATTGTCAGAACAGGAAGCGATTCATTTGGTTTTGATAATAAATGTAAAGTATTACTTTGTTTGGAGGATTGTATTAAATGCATTGTATCAACTTCATTATTTCTGGTTGTAGTTATAGAGCGAAGAGCATTATTATCCGGTAAAATATGTGTAGGGTCATTTTGTTTATCCATAGTAATTAAAAACGAATCTGTATGCTCATGATCATTTTGCGTTATATTAACATTTTCATTTTGTTTGTCATCTAATATTAATCTTACATTATTGTGCTTAAGCTCAGAAATCGCAATTAAGTTTTCATTATGCCTTTCAGCAGTAACCACGAGATAAGTATTACTTTGTTTATCGTCTACAATTTGTTGACACTCTGATTTATCCATTTCCTCCGTGATAGACAACAAAGCTTTATTTTGTTCTAATCTTGAAATTTCATTATTATCCATATTTTGTTTCTCCTGTGTACCTTCTACCATAGCTGCTTTAGATTTTTTTCTTGTAGGTCGCGATTTAGGAGCATTATTATTTGTTTTTGCTTTTGCTTCGGCTATCATTTGATCCGAGTGTTTAACAATGTGGGCACATAATTCATCACGATCCTGATTTAAAGCACCGCATAAAGGACAAGGGTAAGGTGGTCCTGTAACTTCAGTTTCATTTTTTCCCGCAGCATGAACCCATCGAACGTGTTCGCGAAGAACTACCTTCTGATTAAAGGCTCTAGAGCATAAAGGACATACGTGTGGTCTTTCTCCTGTATGAATTCGTTCGTGTTTTCTTAGAGTACCGCCATCTCTAAATGCTTTCCAACAAAATTTACATCCATATGGTCTTTCACCTGTATGAGTACGATGATGAATTAAATATCCTTGCCGCGAGGAGAAAGTTTTCGAGCAAGTATCACAATGAAAATGTGCTGGACTTCCTGCATGAGTTCTACCATGCTCCCAAAGACCTTGACGCGATACAAAACTTTTTCCACATTCTGTACAAGTAAATGGCGAATCGCCAGGATGGGCAGATAATCTGTGCTTATCTAATTGATTTTGCTTTTCAAACTGTGTTCCGCAAACTTCGCAACAATGAGTTTTCTTTCTGTGTATCCATTGATGCCTAAACATTTTCTGTTTAGTTGTAAATTTCTTTCCGCATTCAGAGCAAGCATGTTTTCCCCACTTAGTATTTGAAACACCTTGATCTATATTATTCTGCATAATCTTTTTTGTGCAAGTAGTTTGATGAGTTGCTAAATGACTTGCATCTTGGAACTGTTTATCACAATATTCACATTCAATGGGCATCCAGTTTTTGGATGTATGAATTTTTTCGTGTGATACCAATGCTATTGCTCTTGAAAAACTAATACCACAATGACTACACGTGTGCTGCTTATTAACATCCGTGCCCATGTCTACATAATTTCTTCTACTGTCATTACTATATGTAAGTGCCTCAACTTTGACCATACTGTCCGAATTATTAAATGTATTAAGAGATAAACTGTATTGTTGATTGATTTGATTATTCATATTATTCTGCTGTGTATATTCAAATTGTGTTACTTCGCCGTTAGGTAATACATTAAATTCATGCAGTGTATCCATTTTTTCATCATGATTAGAGATTGTATTGACAGTGGATTGTTCATTTTGAAAAGTATAAGCAGGTACAGCCCAATGAACTTGACAAGCATTATAATTTTGAATGGTTTGAACTGTCGAAGATGGAACAGATACACTTTGTGATTCAGATGTATTATTTTCAGACCACTTTCTAAATGTTTCCACAGATTGTGACACTTGATTATTGCCTCTTGATTGCATTATAGCACGCCCAGCTACATAAGTATGTATTTTCATATGATTTGATAAGCTAGATGGCCTTTGAAAGTCTGCACCACAAATAGTACACTTATGTGGTCTTTCTATCTGATGGACTTGTAACATATGCGATTGAAGGCTGCTCTTGGAACGAAACAAATTACCACATGTCCTGCATGCATGCGGTCTGTCAACTTGATGGCAAACCATATGATTATTTAAGTCCATTTTTCTTTCGAATGTTTCTCCGCAAGTTGGACATGATAACTTACTAACATTACACGTAGGCTGATGTTTAGCAAATTCAATTTGTGTGAACAAATTAGCGCAATTAGGACAACTGACTTTTTTATTTTCAAAACAAGGATACATGCCACCTAATTGACGAAGTGCTTCCACAGCCATAGATTCATCGTCGCCAGAAGTATATTGTTGTTGTTCCTCCTGTTTGATATATATAGGATAAACACTACGATTTTCGTCTTCTTCGTCCGATCTATCAGGTAAGATTTCAACAGCGACATGAGCCTCTTGAATATCAGTATTAACATCATTAACAGGAACTTCCGTTAAACCATCTTGCAATACACAATCATCAACAGGTTCACATATCTCCTCGTGTGATATTATATTTTCTTGAATACTATCATGTACTCCAGAAAGTGGAAACGTAACATATTGTTCATTTTCATGGGCTTCCATAATGTAGCGTTATTTTACCCGCTCATATGAAATGATTTATATTTAAAGATCTTCCCTATGAACCTAGTTTCACCTCACTCCTGTTAAGTTAGGTCCTGTCAATGTAATCATTGAAAATCAGATTCTCAATAAATTTCACGTATACTGTCACGAAAAAATGATTTCAGTTTCACATTATTAGATCGGTTCATTATTTTATATTAATTTATCTATTAAAATACTTATTTCTTTTTCTCTTCAACAATATATACTTGGTATGGTTAAATGTATAATATATGAGAAATATATTATTGTTGAAAATAAAAATATTCTTATAAACAAATAACAATCGTTAAAATAACACGAAATTGTAGAGTTACAATTTTTATATAATATTTACAAATTCAAAATAATTTACACACTTATCAAAAATTTCAACGTATAACAAGGTTACTTCCATAGTAGTATATAATATGATCTATCTGAAGTTATCCGCGTTTGCTACATTGTTACCAAGAAATAAGATTTTACGCGGGAAACATGAAAAATCATGTAATTCAATTCTAAAATTAATTTCAATTAACAGAAATACGATAGATATTATTATTCTGCATTGTACTTATATTATTATTCTGCATATACAAATGTCACACTTTCTTTCTTATATTAAAATGAATATAACTCATAAGTGTCAAATAAAAAATGACTACGAAACAAAATATCTACGACGTAAATATATTACTCAATAAATATGTTTTATGTCCAACTTACAAAAATTTATTCATCAAAAATAATAATGAGAATTAACATATATTGTAATATATATATATTATAATATATAATATATAGTACTATCACTCAGTAACCAAGATTTTTTTAGACCGATTGATAATAAAGTAGGAATCTGTTTTACTAACAGTCAATAACGATAGTAACGAATATAACGATAACGAATTTTCATTATCATCTTTATCTCTATTTTTATTCCTTTTATAAATTTTTCCCTCTTGTAATAAGTACGATGAATTCCCACTCTTTTTACTGTTTATTGTAAAGAATGTCCCATTTTAATAAATCTAATCGAATGATCGTAAACATATGGTATAGAAGTATATAAAACTAAACAAAAATTACTTCGATCAGTAAGCGTATTTTAAAGTATTGAGATAAGTTCATTCTCGTGTAGATATACATTTGCATATGTGTGTGTGTATATAATAATAATAATAAAAAAATAATAAAGTTATAACGAAACCTTACACGTTACGAATTACAAGAGAATCAGCCTCGATGAGTATATACGCAAACGAAATGTTATGAATGCATTCGAAACTCTTTCATTACAAAACAACAAATGAAAATGTTCGCACGAAAGTCAAATGTGAACGTATTTATCGTTAATTAATAACAAAAGTCGAAATGTTTTTGTCAAGCCGACATTACGATGGCTGTCAATTTTAAAACGACACGATACGTTATAACTCCGTAGATTAATTTGATCGCACAACGATCACACTTATTATGGCGTTTCGACCCAATTATTCCATGTTTTGATTAAATTGTATAAAGAATTTCCAGGACAATTAGTTTGGGTGGTTTGCCGATGGCCAAGGAGCTTGTAATCGGATTTGATTCTGTTGTTGGCTACTCCGTAAGCTATCAAATTCTTTGTCGCTTGAATGCTCGCTGGATTCGGTATGCTATCTGTAAGCAAATAGAGACATAAGTGAAATGTTTTGAGTTGTAGAAAAAAAAAAAGGCAGAAAAAAAGAAAAGAAAAAAGAAGTATTACGAAAGAATACGCGCGTAACCATTACATATACGTATACCATTAACCACTTACTTGTAAAATTACCAATGATGCAAATACCGATACTCTTGGAATTGTATGGGCTCGAATGAGCGCCATGCTTACCCCAGCCACGACCTTCATAAACGTTACCATCCCCGCCTATCAAAAAATTGTAGCCTATGTCGTTCCATTGTTTCGTGTCCATATGATAATTCTACGAATATTAATATGCAATGGTTTTAATTATTCAAAAGAGATTAATTTAGTCACGATTAAAAATGTCATCGAATACTTTGATTAGTGAAAAAAAAAAAAAAAAAAAGAAAAGAAAATCAAAGAAATGGAAAAACAAAGAAATGGAAAAACAAAAAGAATGTATCATAAACGTCACCTGAAAACTTCTCACTTTGGCCTGACAAAGTGCTTGGGTGTTACAGCTACTTGAATCCGAATGATGAATAATAACGTAAGGAGGTGGATTCACTCTAAGAGAAGGTGTAGTAGTTTTCGGCGATCTAGCTCCCCATTGTTGTCTTGAAATGATGTTAGGTATTCCTAAAAAAAAAAGAACATGCAGATATCAGGTAACAGATCGATGGATCGATCGATCGTTTAACGCAATTTCGTTTGTTGCGATAAAAAATTGAACGTGACAAGATACGCGGGACAATGTCACAACGAAAGCTCTGTAACGTTTATAAAATCATTTGTTTTTTTTTCTCTCTCTCTCTCTCTCTCTCCCCCTCTCTCTCTCGTCTATCTAATCTCTCTAACGTTAAAGCTATCGTCGCGATATAATCAACGTACTACAACGACCGATAAATTTATTCCTCGCAATTGTATATATATATATATATATATATATATGTATATATTTTTTTTTCACATGGTCAAATACATTGATGGAGATAAACAATTTGTTTTTTGTTTTCTTTTTCAAATATATCGAGACATTTCTATCGTCGAGCGAACGATCAACGATTTACTTTGCCACATTGCCAATGATTATTTTATAATCTTTTCTTTTTTCTGCTTTTGCTTTTGCTTTTTATGGTCGAGCGAAAACAAAAAATTTCTTCGAGGTGTTAATTACACATAAAACACATCGAGATACGAGTCTCTACAAGGTCTCCTTAAATCAATTTCCTCGTACATATTTCGAAGTTTTATTTCGCAATTTGATGAACGAATCCAAAAACCGGTCGAGGGACATACGCGATTCGTGAAAAATTATTTCATCGCGAGGAGAAAAAAAGAAATAACGAATAAGAGAGAAAAAGAGAAAGAGAAAGAGAGTTGTTACCAGAAGATGAAGCAAGATTTGCAACTTCCGTTGCACGGCAAATAGTGATGCACGTTGCAACGAGTATAAACGTTGTTCGCACCATACTTGTTAACTTCTTACACACTATATACTACTAGATGACCGTTAATATATACTGATCGACATCTCCGCACGTGAACGTATATCCATACGACGTCCGAACCCATGACCTTTGTACATAGATATTAATATCAGGAATATGAAATTATTCGTTCGTATTGATGCGCCGTCTGTCGTGTACAACCGGTCAAAACTGTATGCGTGTGTATATATATATATAATATAAACACATATATATGGCGCGTTCGCGTCTCTTTATTTGCGTATTTTGTTTTCTATGATATACAGGGTTTTACCCAATTGATACCGTATTACACTATCGTTTATGCGAACGTATCAATATTTATTTGACTTATTATTTATAAATACGATTGGATACATAGAATAGTATATTACTCGTCTCGCAAACGTATTATATACATACGTACGTACGTAATATGTATGCCGATAGATGGTCTAAGAAGTGTCGTAGCGATTCGAAGTTTCGTGAACGTTCGATTAAATCAAATAATCATCATGATATTACGCAAAACAAATTGTTTATACGATCTATTTATAATTTTTGGTCCTTTCTTTCCGGTTTTTCCTTTTTTTCTTTTCTTTTCGTGTGTTTTTGTTTTGTTTTATTCCAATCGATTCATAGAAAAACAAAAAAAATAATATATATATATACACTCGTTGAATACGAATTATTTTGTGTCTTAAATTATTTTTTGTCTTAAATTGTATAAAAGTTTTCGCCCATACATTACTATCTTCCTATGCAATGAACGATTTATAAAAACGTTTTTATATATTTGCAATATGAAATTCGTTCGAAACGTAGTAACTTTCTTTTTGTTTTGTAACTATTCATATACAACGTTCGAAGAGTACAAAAGGAACGTACAATGTGATACCGTATAAAAAAAAAGAAAAAAAAAAAGGAAAAAGAAATAACTAAACAAAAAAATTAAAATAAAATAATAATCACAACAATAATAATAATAAGAGGTAGCAACGGTTATATAATATTTTTACTATAAACTCGACATATCGCATCGAACGATAGATTAGCGTCCATCGTTCGCAGCCTATTATACAGGGTGTTTCAACTAAAGGAGGTCACATATAACATACATAACATTATATTATTATATATATATTCATAATATACTTCTTTTTGAACCATTCAAAGTATGAAAAAAGAAAAAACGAAGAAAATACTTAGGCAGCCTCCATTAGCTGAAACACCCCGTATATTAAATCTAAAATCTATCTATTCTATCGCGTTATAGCTTTGTCGTTATTATTAACGTTATTCGGCTCGTTTCCATTCGATACCTGCGTCGGTGCATCCGTGGTTGTAGTATGTGGTTCTTCGGGCGTCGGATGGGACGTCCAATTAGGAAGTTTCGTGACGTATTTGTAAAACGCATCTCCTGGACAAAGTGTATTGCGCGCTTGTCTGTGTCCGATAACGTTGTAATCACGATGTATCTTTCCAAGTGATACGCCGCATGAGATCAGAGAGTTTATGGCACGAAGGGCCACGGCATTTGGTAGAAAATCTGTGAAAAATGTCGAATATTGAATAACGAATAATAAAAACAAGCTCGTAGAGTAAGATTATTATTATTATTTTTTTTTTTCAAATGCACAAGAAAATAACTTCCAGGGGGATTCACTCCAAGGACCAACTATGACTATATTATATACGTATATCTATTTACGCTGTGTTATGTACGTAATTATATATGTATATATATATATATATATATATGTATGTATTTTACTTGGTTATAATAAAACGACGTCGATACTCGAAAGAAGAAGTATTATACGCAAATACATACATACGTATATATACGCTACTTACGACTTATGTCAATCGACACAACAGTCAATTACGACTTGTTTCAATCGACACAGTCAATTACGACTTATGTCAATCGACACAATCAATTACGACTTGTGTCAATCGACACAGTCAATCACGACTTATGTCAATTACATTCTCTCCTCCCTCGCCAGTCCCTCCAAAAAAAAATCAAGCCAGCGAATTTACATGACAATCTTCCTTGTTGTTTTTTGTCTTCTTCTTCCGCGTTCTGTTAAAAAAAAAAAAAAAAAAAGCGAAAAACGAAAAAGAACTTACCCATAAAATCTCCAATAACGCAAATGCCGATACTTTGAAAATTGTATCCGGGCGCGTGAGCGCCAACTTTATCCCATCCACGGCCCTCGTAAACGTTACCATCCTCGCCAATTACAAAATTATAACCAAGGTCGAACCAGCCGCGATCGTCTATATGGAATTTCTGATAAGATCTGACTATCTTGCTACAGGTTTCCTGATCGTAACAATATCTAGGTATACCACCATGATGGATAACTACGTATGGCGTTGGCGTATGTTCGATTTTTTCCTCGCCCAATGGTTTACGCGCTTTCCATTCCTCTCTGGTCACAATCCTTGGGCAACCTGTCGTCGTGGACATATTTGATGTAGATACACTTACTATATAAATATATATATATATATATATTTTTTTTTTCTCTCTCAAGAAGGAGAACTCATCGTCGATATAATATTAAACGAGTTCTTACGATTATCGATCAAGAGTACATATTTAAATTCGATTAAACGGAGACGCGTGTAAGAAGGAAAGAAAAAAGAAAAACAAGAAAAAAAGGAAAAAAATGAAAAAAAGGAAAAAAAAGGAAACGTTCGAATCGCGCCTGTGATTCACCTAACGCGAAGAAATTCTTTACATAACTCCAACGCCAATGTATACATTGTTTTTTTTTTTTTTTTTCCTTTTAATTATAATCAAAGTCGATCGTCACGTGTACTAAGCGACATTTACGCGATCAGATCGAAACAATTTTTATGTTATCCTTCGAGTAAGGAATCAAATCATTCTTGAAGGATTAAAACATTCGTAGGACTTACCGTTAGAGTTGAGACGATCGATCATCGTCGTCGTCGCGTTTAGAGGCGCCCCAAGGATCAAATCATTTTTCAATTGAAAAACGATGAGGATAACGTTGAACGTAATGATAATTCTTGTCATCGTTGATGAAAGAAAGTCCTTCCCACCTCCCCTCCACTTCTCCTCTCCACCTCTTTCCAGGAACGAAGGTCAAGTCGGTCAACGTTGGTCGCTGTAGTTTGTTCAAATGTGAAGCCGAATGGACATAGCGAAACGGCGTTTCCCCCTTTTAAACGAAAAATCGAATGAGAACCGGGAAGTCCCTCGGAATGTAAAACCTAATGATGATAGGTCCTTTAACCCTGTCTCCCCCATCCCAAACCCTCCCCCACTCAACTACCACTCCACCCCACCTCACCCATTTTCAAATCACCGATCTTCTCGACCGACACGAAACGAAGAAATCAAACCGGTTGACGCGAAACACTCGCGACGATCGATGGATATTCTCTATTCGACGAGATAATCGCGTTCGAGAGAACACTTGAATCGATCGTACGAACGTGATCGTGATCGAGATCGAGATCGAAATCTTTGATAGAAAAAGATCAGAGTAACGGAGAATATACGAAATCGTTGTATTTTATTAGCATTATATATATATATACACATATGTATTTATATGTATATGTATATACGTATATATGTATATATGTATTTTACCAAACCAAAGTAAAATATCAAGTTTGCGAGTAATAGCGACGGATTAAGTAAATACGATAAATTGTTACAATATTTATATATATAATATATATTCTACGCAATTGTGTAAATAAGACTATCATCAATTGAGTTAATACGATAATATACGATAAAATCGCGTGACGACGTGTGTGTTTAATGTACAAAAATATTTTCTAACGAACTCATACAATGATATTGATACGTTCTAATCGCGATAATGCGTATAAGTTCGCGCCAATTTCTCTTTAACAATTTTTCTAAGTATTGTATTTTTCGTTTCTTTTTCTTACGTTTGATACGTATATAATCTTGTTTATAGATTAGATTACGGGGAAATGATTCAAGAAATAATAATTGTTTACAAATGAGCAAACCGAAAGAAAAAACAAAGGAAAAGAAAGCCAAAAAAAAATAAAATCAATTGTCTTACATCGAAATTTATCTTATATATCTTATATATATATATATATATATATATATATATATATATATATATATATATATATTACATAAGGGAGAAACGAGCGAACGCATAATATTGAATCATTTATGTTATAAACTTGTTAGAAAGTAGAAAGTAAAGTTATAATCGGATTGCGTCGTAAACGTTCCATTCCCATCAGCTTGTCTCTTGTTAATAAAAACGAACGAAAGATTTTGTTTCTCCTTGATACCAAAGAGAAAAAAAAATAAAACAGACACACGGAATTATTCCATAAGAATGAGAAATGACGAGAGGACAAATCGCGACGCGATAATTTGATATATGTTTCTCTCTCTCTCTCTTTTTGTATGACATAACATTACTATATCATTTGTGAGTGTACATGTAAGAATACATCCAAACATCATAATTGTGCACCGATGTGTACACATTCCTTAAGTCTTTTCTTAGAATAAGATGATCACTAAAGGAAACAAATTATCAATTCTCGAATAATATCGATTTAATCGAAATCGAAAACAATATCGATATTTTCTCTTCTCTCCTCTCTCTCTCTCTCTCTCTCTCTCTCTCTCTCTGTCCCTTAGACGTATAACTACGACACTTTACGTTAAATTAATGTCAATGCGCGCGCGATACTCTTTCTTCTTCTTTTTTATTTTCCTTTTATCTTTTATTATTACTATTATTATTATTATTATTATTATTATTATTATTATTATTATTTATTTGTTCATTTTTTTTAATTATACACTCGATAAAAGATGAGGGGAGGTTGGGGCGTATAAAATATTAATCGGCCCTCTATAAACGATGAAAAGAAAAAAAAAAAAAAGAAAAAAGATCTGATCTTGTTGATCGAACGCATTAAACATTCGACTTTAATAATTCATTAAATAAAATTTCAATGTCGTACGATATCTTAAACGTGAAACTTGTTCGTAAAGTCATCATACATTTACTTTCAATCGACTTCATACAAAATTCCGATAACGATCTATATATTTACATTTCATATAACACGTTCTCCCGATAAAAATATAATTATTACTTTATTGTAAATTAAATGATAAGAATAAATCGTAGGATGATAATCTAATAAGAAGAAAAAAGAAACTTTTATCGTCGTTCAAATCTATCGAGTCATTTCGTCGAATCATTTATATATATATATATATATATATTATAATGTAAAAAAATTATTACGTTTTATTATTTTATCTTCGTTCACGCGCATTTGATAATAATAGTGGTAATAAAAGTGATCGGTAATTAATAATAGGACTAAACAACGCGAATCCTTCACATTGTTTTATCGTTCGAATAAAGAAACTTGTAATTTAAAATATCTTCTCGCGCCTGCCCGCTCGCACGGCCAATAATTGACGTTAACGCGATCGAGTGTCGCGATAAACTGAAAAATTATTGTTTACACGTGAATCCTAAATACACGTTAATAACGTTCGACGAAATAATAATTATAATTTCCCAAAAAATAAGGAAGTATTATAACTTGATCGAATAAACAATAATAACAAGCTATACGGATACATACGTGCATACGCCGTTCGATCTGTTATCATCAGGAATTTAATATTTAATCGTACGAACTTATCAGAATCGAAATTTTATATCCTGAAGCTAACGACGCTGCGAAGATGACGATGATTATTATTATCTTCCATTCAATGATATTAATGTTTCATTTATTTTGTTATAACGCAATTTTGTTTTCTTTTATTACTCATATAGGAAATCACCAATTAATAAGCAATCATCGTTCGTTTTTTTTCTTTTCTTTTTTTTTTTCTTATTGAAACAAACAAGAGATTACGCGTGTCCAACTTACGCAGCACACGAAGGCTCGAGTAAATGTGTAGGTTAAAAGGCAACATTGACGTATGAAGAGTGGGAGGAAGGAGGTAGGAGGTAGGAGGAGGAGAAGGGAGAGGACTTGAGCGCCACCTATGATTCTTTTGTAATATTACCGTTATCGATTGTCGGTAAAGTCGCATTATGACATCATCATCATCGTTTCCGACAAAATGTCCCTCGACACAGTAATATTTACAATTAATTTATTTCGTTGATGCGAGTTTTAATACAATATAACAACGTACATATATATATGTAAAAATTTAAAATAATACAAAATGAATGCGGACGATCAATTGCCAAATATTGAAAAAATATTTAAAAATGAAGATGACGATTTTGTACCTGGAGCCGGGTAAATATAAATGTGTATATATATGTATATACATAATTATAAATAAATAAATAAATAAATAAATAAATATATATATATATATATATTTATATATTTTTATTTTAAATTTTAACCTATTGCTCCTAATTTATATACATTTTCGATAATGATGCTAAATTTTTTTTTTTTTTTTTTTTTATTCTTCCCCCATTCTTTCTTTTATTTTCGTTTGTTTTTATTTTTAGATCTAACTTAGCTGCTATTTTTGGAAATTATACAAAAGAACAAGATATATCCTGTGTAATAAAACAGCCATGTCAACAAAAATCTAGCAACAGGCGTAACAGTTCGTCAACTCCTTCCACCGCTAAAACAGAAGTTATAATAGCTAAAGCTATTCATGCTTATAAATTGTATAGTTATTCTTTTATATATTTATATACATATATATACACATATATATGTATATATGTGTATATACTTTATTTTGTTACAATTACAAATTTATTTATCGCTATTGCTAACTAATTATTTTTCAGGCAAAATGGACATTAT
The DNA here is from genome assembly GCA_911387685.1 of Dolichovespula media. Taxonomy (NCBI): domain Eukaryota; kingdom Metazoa; phylum Arthropoda; class Insecta; order Hymenoptera; family Vespidae; genus Dolichovespula; species Dolichovespula media. Next base: position 4,582,952 of record OU426866.1, read on the forward strand.
ATCTCTATCGGTAAACACGGAATAGCGTTAACAGGGAATGTTTCTGCTAGGTTATATCAATTAATTTTATATAAAACAAAACAAGAATACGTTTCAATAGTCACCATAACAAGAAAGTTTATATATACCGTACAAGCTAATAATTATTCGACTTATTATGATGACAATAATGAAAATTGGTCGATATTATTTGAAAATAACGATGCTTGTATCGAATTTGCTAGAGAAATAGGTCTAGCTAAATATTTTTCAAAGGATGACAAAATAGACGATGTAATCTATCAAGATTTAACAGCTGTTACTAAAGACAAAGTTACGAAGGAAGGATCCAGCGTATCTATAAAATATTTTATTAGTACCGACATAGTGCAGCCATGTAAAATAAATCATTTGTCGTTACAAACAATGACAGTAAATATATCAATGGACGACAGTTGGGAAAGAACTCTTATGGGAATCAGTAAAGAATTAAAAAGGATCTTATTTTTACCTCCTGGTAAACAGGTACGTTATGTATTATTATTATTAATAATATATTTGTGAAAGACACAAACTCCAATAATAATTAGTTTCTTAAATAGATCGGTTTAGGTCCTGGTTTCCCAAAAGATAAAGATATTATGATGGAGATAGAAGTAACGAATATACAAGAGTCCGATGAACAATACTCTTTGTCTAAACCTACAGTCTCTGGCAAAGCATCATTATTGTCAAGGATGGCTAAAATGGGTCAATCGATTCTTCCAAAGATGCAGACATCAACGACCACAGATTCTGAAGATACAGAGGTATTTTAAAAGTAATAAGTATTATGTATTTTATAACCTATATAATAAAAAATATGTATTTGTAGGATGATTCACCGCAAAAGTCACCACGACATAAAAAGGTATAAAAGTTATACCGTATCAAGTTTGTAATAACAATAAAAAAAAAATGATCGTTATATATTACGTACAATACTGTAAGATGATTGTAATTTTTAAAATGTTTCCTTTTCAGATCGAATCATTAGAGGTGTCATTACAAAAGAGACATATGACGCAAGAAACATCTGGGAATACAACACAAAGTACTTCCAAAGTAACAAAATCGAAAAATAACATACCTTTGACTAACCCCATTATAACCAAACCATTAATCCCTGCTGGCACATTTACACCATCATGGACTGCTTCGCAGTTACAAGTAATTCAAATTTACGTTTTAATATGATGTTTTTTTTTTCTTATGTTATCTAAAAAGAAATTATTGTAATCTGATTACATTTGCATCATTTTAGTCAAATTATATAACATCGAATGGTCAAGTGTATTCCTTACAACCACAGCCCGTAACCCAAGCAGTATCTACCATAATTGATCCATCCTTAAATATGCTTTTGTCAGAGACTAGAGTGGCAAATGCCGAGCTCAGAATGGGAATGTCCAAAATAGCTGATAATGTACAAAAAGTACTTGATAAGGTAATTACATTGATAAAATGTAATTTGATAAATAGCACATACTTATTACCAAATTATCTTTACAATTATTCTTTATGTCTTTTAGTTTCATGTTTTGGAATTGCAAAATGCATCCTCGACAAAAGATGCAATGGTGGAAGATATCTTGAAATTATTATTAACCATGAATATATCGCAAAATGATGTTAAAAACAAAGAAGTATTAAAGACAATGGACGTTGATAAGGATGTCTGTTATGAACATTTATCTGAGCTATCCAAGACAAGACAAGAAATTGTTGAATTAGAAAAAAAAGTAAAATATTTGAAGGGTAATTAAATTATTTTCGTGCAATTTTTTTTTTTTCTTTACAACACTGTTACAAAACCAAAGAAAAGTTCTGATTGTTTTGCAGTGTCATTATCAAAAAGTGTAGATGAGAAAGTATCTTTATTCGCTACTAATCAAGAATTGGAAGATCAAATTAAAGCTCTTGAAATATCATTGAGTAAGAAAAATGATGAATTATGTACAAAGCTGGAGGATTTAGAAAAGTACAAAATGTATCAAAACGAATACGAAAGAGAGAACGCAGAATTGAAAAATAAAGTTTCCGAACTTACAGCAAAAATTGATAGTGCTATGACAGGAACCGATGAGGCATCTTCAAAACATAAAGACGTAAGTATAAAAATATTTTTTTCTTTATGACATAATCATACAATTATTCGAATAATTCATAATATTTTATTAAAATTCATCCATAGAGAGATAATAAAAATAAAGAAATCAAGTATATTATGAACAAGACTTATCTAACTTTGATGGAAACATTTACAAATGATTCGTATAGCAGCGATCACATAAAAGAGGTTGTAGCTAGTACGATAAAGGTATTTTAAAATTATCAGATAAGAAATAAATAATGTTACATCGTTGTGTGTATCATCGAAAATACAATTCTTTTCTAGAACATTACATTACAAGTTTTACAAGAGGTTCCCGATGGGAATATGATGGAAACAGGAACGGAATCAGGAAAGACCTTGAAAGATATCAAAGATAATAACGAACAATCAAGCAAATTTCTAGACAATCCAAATTCGGTATGTTTATTCTTCTAACGCCCATACAATCAAACGCCATTTCCTTTTTTTGAGTTTATTAGACATAAATGAAATAATATTTTACTACATTATAGGTTATACCAGCCGAACAAAATGAACCCCCACCTATCCCACCAATGGATAAAGAATTGGACAATGCTATGTATTAAGCGTAAAGTTGACATATTTATCCACATATGGATCATTCCATATATAAATAAATGATATTTTTAAATCCATCTTTATTTATAATCTACTAAAAGTTTAGAGCTTGATTTGTATTAGGTTTTTCTTTTCTCTTTTATTTATAAACATTACAAATATAAATGTCTAGTGTAGTTAAAACATAAGTAATTTATTTGGTATTATATCGTAATAAATAAAGGAACTTCGATGTTATAAAATCTATTTGAACATTCTCATTCCTATGTAAAGCTGCTTATCTCTTCGTGTTATAACATGAAACGGATAGATGACAGAGGAAAGATGCGCCGAAGGTCGTGTACCTGCATACGAAAAATGGCGCTAAAGCACGGTACGTGATCTTTGGTGGAAACGGTATCGACGATATATTTACTATCGAAAAGTGTTTAAGTTAAATTAAACATGATACGTTGTTCATTGTGTTATCAGAAATACGTAATTGTTTAGAGTTAAAAGGTCTGCCTGATCGAATTTGTCCCCGGCTCTTAAGAATTTCTATTTGTCTGTATTCACGGTTAGATATATTTGGCTTCTACCACGTCAATCAAAACGATACTTAACCTCACAAACCATGGAGGAAACAAAATTTTCACATTTAATATATTATAAATATCTTGTATTTACGATCTGATTAAGTGAAACCCAATAGCAATGATGATCTCTTATCGAATATCGTTTTAATTTCATAATAACATTAATGACGATCGACCATTTTAACAATACATTGCCGTTTACTATAAGAAAATGTCGGACTATGAAATTTTTATGATATAAACATAAACTAAAAAATTATAATTAATATCATTTTATGTGTTATATATAGGAATGTAGGTGTGGAAAGATGATGGTAATGGATCAGATATTACCAGTTGATCAATAAAGTACTGGTTTATGGAGAAATAATAGGAATCATGTTCTTTATCACTTAGATTATTAGTTGGGATTTTTATGATGGATGCAAGCTCCGTGGAGGATAATGATGTATCTTTTCGTTTGGGGGAGATGTTTGACAGTTACGAAGAGCTGGAACATAAATTGGAGACATTTTCTAAACGCAGCCTTGTACATTACTGGAGAAGAGACAGTAGAACTGTTAGCGGTGCTCATATGAAAACGGCAAGGCCCATTAGCGAACGTTTGAAATATTATTCGGTTAAATACGCGTGCATCTATGGTGGTCAGAAGTTTCTTCCGCGTGGTGCAGGCAGGAGACAATCTCAGTTAGTTTGTAAATATAATTTTTTCTAGTATTTTCAATGACAAAATATGCTTGTTTAATGTCGATATTGATGCAGTTAAGCAGCAATAGCCATATAAGGATTTAATAATAAAATTTCATTTATTTCCTCGTTATAGATCAATTAGAACCAATTGTCCAGCACACATTATGCTTAGAGCATCAAAAGATGGGACAAAATTGGAAGTGACCAGTGTGAATAACGAACATAATCACGAAATCTCAGAGGTAACGAGACGTTATCAATATTGGAAACAATTTGATTATATATATATATATCGAATGTATGCACAACGCAATAATCAAAATTTTATAACAAACTTGTTTGTTCCCGCAGGAATTGTTTAAGAATTTACCGCAAGAGAGAAAGCTTTGCGGGGAAATAAAACAAGAGGTACAAGATCTCATGCAATTGCACATAGATCGTAAAAGATTAAAGGAGTACGTACGTTTACGTACGAATAAGATATTACGTTCGAAAGATTTATTTAATATAGCTGCAGCTAATAAGCAAAAAAAAGACATTACGCCCGAGAGGGCGTATCAGTTATTTAAAAAGATACACGACATTGAAAAGATGCAAGGAGTGGATGGCGAAAGAAAATTGTATTCCGAGTCGGAGGACGAGATAGCGCAAACGATAAAGAGAATGAAGAAGGAACAGGAGTCACCTTGGGGACAGGATGTAAGATCGATTCTGTGCGATTATACTTTGCTACAAGATACGATTAATCGTATTAAATATATCAATCCCGACTGATCTCTGTCGTTTAATTTTCAAATTGAGATTAACCGAGGAAATTCGAAAATTTAATTTCTTTTTTTTTTTATTCATTTAGGGTCTGTCACCTGAATTAGAGGTGAGCGAAGGAAATGACGGAGAGGATTCGTATGGTGGTCAGTTGACTCAAGAGGAGGTGGTAGATGAAATGGATACAACCGACAGCGGTAAATTGTTGAGAACAAACAATGAGGGAGATATAATAACTACGAACGGAGAGATAGTGGGAGAATTGGTGATGGAGGATGGAGATCCATCGGTAATAGTCGAGTCTATTGTCAACGCGGATGGTTCGGTTTTCGTTGACGAACGTGATTTTAATACTTATTGCAGTAATCACTTATCGCATACGGTCGACGATAGTCAATCACCTAATTCTCAAGGTACGATCTTGTAAATTCAAATAACTTGTTTCCTTATTTCTTTTTCTTTTTTTTTTGCGTATGACAATACCGTTATAGTCTATCAAAAGTATACATATATATATATATATATATATGTATACTATAAATATATATATATATATATATATATTTATTTATAAAAAACAGTTTTAGATATAGATGCTATAACATCTTCAACGAATATAGAGAAAATTACGAAAGATCCTACATCTCCTAGTCATAAAATACAAAATAGATCATTAACGCCACAACCACAGCAAACGCCTAAATCGCCAAATGATTTTAACGATACCGCTGACTCGAGGATTTGGATTATGAAGGAGGAGGCGGAGGTGGATAGCGGTCCTGAAAGTGAAACCAATGGATCGAAATGTGCCGCTATAGTAAAGGGTGATATCGATACCGCCGATGTCGTTTTGACGGACGAGGCTAGTCATCGATTGTTGCAAGAACAATTGGCCGTACTACGCGCGGAAAGAGGAAAGTTACATCACGAGACCGAAATGTTGAAACTGAAAAAGGACAAGTTAAAATTACAAATCAATTGTTATACGAATGAGCTGAAAAAACAGGAGATGGAGAAGGAGAAATTGAGATTGGAGATTAAATTGCTCCAATCTAAAGTGATGGAAGATAGTAATGACGTGTCTCATTATATCTTTGTGCCTTGACCGTTAATAAATAGATTTATTATTTATTAGGATAAATATAAAAGGGATATATCAGGGCGCACAAAAGTTATTGTACTACAAAGATAATACATCTTATTTAATATTGAAGATTACGTAAAAAGAAAGAAAAAAAAAGAAAGAAAGAAAAAGGAAACAAAAGATATGGTTGTTACAACTTTTACAGTAGATGAAATTAAATGGCGAAAAAGAGATTTTTTTTTTTTTTTTTCATGTATGTGGTAATAGATATTACTATGATATAATTTTATTATCTTTATGAGCCACGTATAAACCATTGATATTTTTATTTATTTAATTTTGTTTCTTTCTCTCTCTCTCTCTCTCTCTCTCTCTCTCTCTCTCTGTCTCTTTCCTAATTCTTTATTATTCACGTGTGTCGCGGGTGTTAAATAAGATGTATGACGAAACATTAACAGTGTATAGATTCTAAATTGGTATCTCATCGATATACGATAATGTATGTGAGATAAGTTTTTTTTCTTTTTTTTTTTTTAAGTATTTCCCTTCACTGATAATGTCGTCTCTTAATTATAACATAAGATCGCATAGCATTTAATAAATTATTTTGAAAATATAAAAGTTTTTTTTCTTCTTTTCCTTATTTTTTTTCTTTTTTATTTATACACGCGCATCATCTTATCTCCAACAACGAATTAATAAGGGAGGATAAGTTCGGGACAACGATACAGGATATAACTATATTTACCAATTGTACATATTATATTCCTACTTCGTCTTCGAGTTTTTTAACTTGGACCACCATATTTTTAATGTCCTTTGTCCTGCGAAAAAAAGAAAAAAAAAAAAAAAAAAAAAAAAGAGAAATTTACGATCAATCATCAATCGTACGGATTGTAAATTCTTTTTAAGATTTTAATAGGGATATATATATATATATATATATATATATATTTTTTTTTTTTTATCACTCACATTTGACTAAGATTTTCTTTAATCGCATCTTCCTGATTCTTACTGAATATTATTTCCTTCTGTTTCTCGGCCTTGATCTCCGTACTCTCCATTGAATTGGTTTGTTGGGCTGCCTTCTTTTTTAATTGTTTCAATTTAACGCGCAAATCCTGTATCTTATCCTTCATCCTACGCAATTCTTCGGCTGCCTCCCTCTCTACGGCACTCATCGACGGTTCCTTGTAATTAACCAATCTCAATACTTCCTCGGCCCTGTCGAATCATTTATTTCTTACATATTCATGTTACGTATTCGTGTTCGATCACGCATATGACGTTTATCCATACCTACGTATACACCTGTACATGCGTAACAATAACGTAGAAGTAACGAATTTAAACGAACGTTAAAAGCTCCTTTAAACAAGCGTGCACGACATACGATTAAAAAAAATATATATATTTATATATAAATAATTATATATATATATATATATATATATATATATATATATAACAAATATCATTTAATATCGACCGATGGTCGGTATCGTATAATTTTCATTTCTATATGTTTGCGACTACGATGATCGAACCAGTAATAAAATATTTTTTTTTGTTTGTTTTATCGTTCGAGCGAACAAACGTAACGACACGCGAGAGGGAAATTTATTTTAATGGGGATTTCCGACAAAAAATTTGCGATACCTTGTACGCATCGTGAAAAATAAATCCGCCAACCCCCTCTGTGTGTACTTTCACACACATAGACGTACGTCCCTCCCTCCCCAAAAAAAGGGAAAATATAATTTTCGGAATGATCGTTCACCTGCGTGCCAATTCCTCTTGCTTATCCTTGATATCTTCGTAACGTTCAGCCAAACGTCCAGCGGTTTGTTGAAGTTCCTTCTTCGTTTCCATTAAAATATCTAATTCTTTAAGCAAATGAGTTTTCAATGCCTTCAATGCTCGTAACTTTTTACCAATTTCTTCGCGAGCCTTGTCGTGCCTTATGAAATGTTGACGGCGAAAGATTTGCGTGACGTGGAACAATAGCTAAGAGCAACGATAGAGTTGTTGTGTTAAATATCGATTTAAAAAAAAAAAAAAAAAAAGAAAAAAAAAAGATGAAGGAATCAATTAAGAAGTGTGTATATCAATCGATTAACGATTGAGAAGATATTGTGATTTTATTTATTTATTTTTTTTACCTCTACGCATTCCTTCAGCGTCATAGTTCGATTTCCAAGTTTCGTTATCGGTTGGGACGTATCGTGCTTTAACAAATTCTTTATGTAGACGTCGAAGGGTTCCTTGGTGACCTTCAAAACAAATCAACGATGAAATGAATAAGAAAAAAGAAAAAGGAAAAAAAGGAAAAAAGAAAAAATTCGAAAACGAAAGAAATTATCATAATCGTTTATTTATTTGATCAATATTTGTATCGATCGATTCTATGTTACTTGGTCAAATGAAGAAAAAAAGTTACGGTGTTAACGATAAAATAAAGTTATCGCTTAACCGTAAATTCTGATCAGTTTAGCGCACGTTTATATTACCGAATAACGATCAATTTTGTTTGCGATCTCGATCGAATGGATTGAAAGAAAGAAAGAAAGAAAGAAAGAAAGAAAGAAAAAAAGGAAAAACAACAAAATATTGATCCAATAAAAAGCGATAATCGTTCGAATTGTAAGAATTGTTTATAATCGATTTTAAAATACTTTTTTCGTTGAGGTTGCTATCGGTTCGGGTAGTTCGATACGCGGAAGATAATGAAGATCTATTACTGATAGATCGACGACATCGCCTGTGTGTAGCAATGCGATTAGAACGCATGGCTCTTGAATAAGTCCAAATCCAAGAATCGGCGTGGCCTCGTCCTTTCCCGTGTGTTTCGTTCTCGTGCAAATTAAATACTGCGAACTCGATTGATTCGAGAGCGACGGTAAAAAGCTCTCATCTATTTTATCTGACAAAAAACGATATATAAAACATATTATAATTACGAATTTATTTAATGTTTTCATTTTATTTCATTTTATTTTATTTTACTTTTTTGTTTGTAATTTTTATTTTTTTCCCTTACCATTGGTGACACTGATATAATCGTCCAATTGCGATACCATTGGCAGACTGACCATATGTATTCCGGCATTGTGAGAACAAAAGTACCTAAAAAGAACGTACGAAAAATTCGATTTAAAAAATGAATCGACTCGATCTCGAAATTTAGATCACGCGCGCGCGTAGTTTCTTTTACAAACGTATATACATATATATGTGATTTAAAAATATTTAAAATATCGTCAATTATACCTGGACTTGTTACCCTTATCGTTGTGCACGTGTATGGGACAGTTATATTTCTTGTCGTTATCCGTGAAAAACAAACCGAGCTCCATTTCTATACACTCGTAAATGTAAAGCGCGTCCTCCGGTGTATGTAAACTATAAGTGGAACCGTATTGCGACCAGGACTAAAAAGATAAAAAAAGAAAAAAAAAAGAAAAACATTTTGATGGATACGATTGATCAATTGAACGACGATTATAAATTTCGATTATAAATTAAAAAAAAAAAGAAAAAAAAAAATAGAGACAAAATATGCCAATCCCGTACCTCTCCATCGTTCTCCTCCTCCTTCAACGATTCCTTAAGCAATATAGCATGATATATCTTTCCATTGCACATAGCTATTACGACTATGGGTGGAGTGGTTTGTATGCACATGATCGAGCATGAATCTGTTCCATAATTGTCATCGGTCGGTGGGTACATAGATAGCGAACCATAAACTACAGGTTTGTGGTAACTTAAAGAAAAGAAAAAAAAAAGAAAAAAATATATATATATATATATTAAAATATAATCGATTGACATTATTACGAACGACAATAAATACAAATATTAAAACGCATTAAATTCGATTGTATTTACGTACTTGTCGTAGAGAATGTTGTCACGAACAATGAGTACTTCGCCATTTCCACGGAGTACAAGAATCGGCCATTCTATTTGATTCCAATCGATGGCGTTTTTAGCCTGAACGGACAGAGATATTTCAATCAAATGTTTTTCGATCGAATGACGATCCTCCCCATGTCCCTTTTCCTATTATATATATATATATAAATGTGTATTGTGCGTACGCACATATCATACCTCGTTTATATTTTTACCAACGAAAAGTTCAGGTCTCCTTAACGTTGGCGTAGCGAAATCAAAATCCACGGCAGTGTCACCGAGAGAAACGAAATTCGGTATATTAGATGGCGAACCACCGTTAATGGGACTACGTCCGATCTTCCAACTTTTAATAAGAGTCGGCGTTTTATTTATCTCGCACTCGTACAAACTAAACTTACG
>OU426866.1:4600601-4633101 GCA_911387685.1 Dolichovespula media
AGGGATGGAAGTGTGGACGGGTTTAGCGATGCTGCTGGCTCGTTCAACCTTTTCCTACCACCCTCTCTCTTATACCACCCTCTCGGTACGTAGGTAACACACGTACTACCGGTGTAATTAAAAGAACCGACAGATGTCTCTCTTTCGCCGTCGGATTTTATTTCGTTATACGAGTACGACTACGACGAGTACGACTACGACGACGGCGACTTTCGCGATGGTGTCCACAAGAAAAGGAGGACGATTTCGTTGACGAGAACGTGGTCGGGGTTGAGGGGTGTAGGGGTATGAGGGTTGGGGCTGAGGTATTTAAATTTTTCAACGTAGCTCTACGGACGGAAATTCTTTGATTAGAAGAGTCCTCTCTCTCTCTCTCTCTCTCTCTCTCTCTCTCTCTCTCTCTCTCTCATCGTTTGTCCCTACGAATGTATTACATACATAGGTGGATAAGTAAGTACTTACATGCATATTCATGTATGTATGTATGTATGTATGTATGTATGTATGTATGTATGTATGTGTATATATATATATATTTATTTTTCAGCTTTACGCTACGACGAATAAACGTCGTAATACGCTTTCCTTCTATTTCCTTTTCACCTTCTAAGCTTGGATCGTCTTCTTCGTCTTTTTCGTCTTCTTCTTCTTTCTCAAGAATGTATGTATGCTTACTTCTCGCGTTAAAATGTCGCCAGCTAACGTGAATCGCGTGCGAAAAGAAAGGGACGAAACGAAGGGAAAGGTATTCGAGCAAAAGCAAGCATTTCGTGCGACATACATATTATTTATGCTTATGATCCTCTCTCTCTCTCTCTCTCTCTCTCTCTCTCTCTCTCTCTCTTTCTTTCTGTCTGTCTCTCATTTTCTGTCTCTATCTTTCGGAGATATAGACTACTAGAGACGGGTTTTGCGCGTTCGCGCTTAATGCGGGATACGAAAAAAACGAAAAAAAAAGAAAAAAAAAAAATGAAAAACGAGACGAAACAAAAGAAAAGCATTTTATTATTCCGACCTCGTCTTTTCTTTTCTTTTTTTTTTTTACTTCTTTTCCTTTTCTTTCTCTCTCTTTTTTTTTTTTTTTCATTTCTTTTGTATGTTTCATCTCCTTGCACTTCTTCCTGGTTATATTTTGCGCCGTCGGAGGATCGACCGGAGTCATTTTTATTTTTTTTTCATTCTATTCTTCTTCTTCCTCTTCGAAACGTATATTTGAAAAAAAAAAAAAAAAAAAAAACAAAAAATAGAAAGAAAAATCATCTACGACAAGGGAGCAGGGAATACGAATGATTCGATTTCTTTCGTTAACGTTGCTCTTTCGACCCGTACGACGATCGGAGGGACGTATGTATGTATGTATGTATGTATGTATGTATGTATGTATGTACGTACGTACGTACGTACGTATGTATGTATGTATGTATGTATGCATGTATGTATATATGTGTATGTATGTACGAGAAAATGGTCTCAGAACGACGATAAAGTTTCTCTCGTCGCATGGTGGGTATATACGATAAAGCGTGTTTTAGTACGCTTACGCGTAAGAGAAACATAGAGAAAGAGAGAGAGAGAGAGAGAGAGAGAGAGAGAGAGAGAGAGAGAGAGAGAGAGAGAGAGAGAGAGAGAGAGAGAGAGAGAGAGAGAGAGAGAGAGAGAGAGAGAGAGAGAGTAAAAAGGTATACCGTAAAACGGCTTATACATTTTTTTACCTCGGCGCGGCTACATTTTTCAAAAAGGCGCGGATATCATCGGGGACCATCTAAATCATCCCCTGTAGTAGAGACAGAGAGACAGAGAGAGAGAGAGAGAGAGAGAGAGAGAGAGAGAGAGAGAGAGAGAGAGGTGGAGTATAGGGGAGGGGGTGGTCATAGTGGGTGGTGGGAGTAGTAGGTTGGGCTTACCACGCACCCTATGTTCGGACTCAGCAAACACAAGCCAAACCACCAGCATCCGATACACCTCGTCGGCTAACCCCTTCCGAAAACAAAACTAGCGGCGTGTGTATAGCAGAGAGAGAGAGAGAGAGAGAGAGAGAGAGAGAGAGAGAGAGAGAGAGAGAGAGAGAGAGAGAGAGATAGAGAGAGAGAGTCCGTTCGTGGCTCGCGGCAAGCCGCTGATTTTCGTTACTGCTTGCTCATCGAAAAAAAGTAGAGAAAAAAAAAGAAGGGGTGGGTGCGAGATGGAGCGCGTATATGTGTACGTATGCGTGCGAGAGAGAGAGAGAGAGAGAGAGAGAGAGAGAGAGAGAGAGAATGAGAGAAAGAAGGATAGGAACGGGTAGGAACGTTTGCACAGTATACAGCGTTAAAGATAGGAAGAGGGATGTTGCGGCGAGGCCGGGGTGTGGACGCGCGCGTCCTCCTCGCGCGTTCCCGTATGCGGATCACCGGGCGAGCATGAATATATATACGGGCGTAGAGAGCGTGTGGCTCCCCGAGATTAGCCGAGGCTTTATATCGGGATTACATATGTAAAACCATTAGGTTAAATCATTTTTTAAATAAACGCTTTCGACCTCCTCCTCCTCCTCCTCCTCCTCCTCCTTCTACCCTCCAACCACCACCACCATCACCACCACCCCTACAACCACCGCCAACACTTCCCCATCCTCCTTCTCTCGGACAGAACGGACGGCTCAGCCGAGCACTACTGCTACAGATAGCGACGAGAGACGGCAACTCGTTGTTCTCTATTTCCAGTGTAGGGTGGCTTTGGTATGGGATAGAGGGGGTGGTCGTGTGGGTGGGGATAGCTTGAGGGATGGGATGAGGGTAGAGCCTGGAGATGAGAGACAGAAGGAGAGCGCGCGCGTGTGTGTATGTTCGTGTTCGTTGGCTCGTCGGACTGACGACATGAAATATTCCATAGCACGTTCGTCCACGTGCTAGAAGATTTGAATACTCTTCGGTTACGGTAACGTTGAGATACGCGTAACGCTTATAATATTACGATTATAGTTTTCTTTAACGTTTATTACGAGGTTTACGTTACGTACTTTTCATTAGTTTTTCTTTTGAGTAAGAGATCGCGAGGGTTAACATTTTTTCACGGGCGCGGAGGACGGGGAAAGGGTAATGGGTATTTCGATCCTCGTATATAATCGTATTCCCATGTAAAAAGAAAGAAGAAGAGGAAGAAGAAAGGAAAGAAATAAAAAAAGAAAAATAATGTAGGTCAGGCCCTGGTTGAAAGGGTTGACGGTTTGAAATGAAAGGTTTATGATGGGCTCCTGCTGTACGCATTGGCGGTTCGTTAGCGAATAATTTAGAACCTTAAGAGAGAGATTAGAATTATTCATAAACGTAGGCTGACTCTTAGCAATAACCGAAGAGAGAGAGAGAGAGAGAGAGAGAGAGAGAGAGAGAGAGAATTAGAGTTAGAGTTAGAGTTAGAGTTAGAGTGAGAAAGAGAGAGGGTGAAACAGGGTTGGTTTCCGGTTCTCCGCTGTGCTGAGACCGAAGCTGAATTCTAACGGATATTAAGATGAGTATGGTTGGAGTAGAGTGCGCGCGAGGTACTTCCTCCTCACGGTCGCATAATAAACACATAACGGGTAATCCTTAAAACAATAATTAGCCCTCGCGAGCCAACGTGGAAACCAAGGAATCTTCCCGTTTGCCACGTGGAATTGCAACCGCTTTAGCAATTCGTTGTCGAATTACTGTCGCGACTCGCGCGACGTTAGGGGGCCAGGAGGGAAGGACGGAGGGTGTCCTAGACGACTTACTCCTACAAACGTACTGATTTAAAAGGGGGGTGGGGGAGTGAGGTGGTACCTTACGCACCCAGGGATACTACTTACTTCATAAAACGATTATTCCCGAGATTTCTATCAAAAATGGCTTACAACGCTAAAGATCGATGATCCATCGGATTTACCGAGATTACAATTCGTTCCCTTTACGGACTCTTCTTTTTTTTTTTTTTGTTTTTTATTTATTAATTTATTTAGTTATATTTTCTTCTTCTTTTTCTTTCGTTCTTTGTTTTTTAACGAAACGACCGATCTATTGAACGCGTGCAATGCGGATTCTGCACGGATGTCGATCATCGTTGTATATATATATATATATATATATATATATATATGTATATTTATGTATGTATGTATGTATCTGGTTGGTTCGGGTTATAATCGCGATGTTTGGGGAACGATGAAATTACGAGGGTAAATGAAAAAAATTCGTGGGAGGTTAGAAAATGACGAACGTTAGAAAATCTGTGCGGGCGAGCGGAGTGGGAGGGAATGGGGGGAGGGGTTAGGGGTTTGGGGTGAAAGAACGGGGTAACTCTTACCAACCGTGAAAGAGTCGAAGAGGTGAGGCGCGGGCAAAGTGGTAATAGTTTTAATCCGGTGTCTTGAAGTCAGGATTTGGTGGCGCGGCAGTTAGTGGGCTCTCTCACTCTCCTCGGTAAGTCCAAGCGAAACCCAGTTCTCGCACTGATATCATAATCCGAATAATCACTATTATTGCCGCCATTTGCTTAATCCGTGACTGAGTATTCCACCACCCTTCTCCTAGACCCACCTCACCGCCCCTTCTACTCCTCCCCCGACCCCCTCGCCAACGTTTCAAGAGCGTTTAACCGGGAATGATCGCGGACGATGATAATCCCGCGAAATATCTTTTTGGGGGTATCGATGTATATATCTTCTTCGATGGGGTTTTTCCTTTCTCTCTCTTTCTCTCTCTCTCTCTCTCTCTCTCTCTCTCTCTTTGATTTTTCTTTCTTCTTCTTTTTTTTTTTTTTTTTTGAACTAACAATATTCCAAAGAGACAAGAACGTGTGTCCGATCGATATTGATCGTCGGGATAAGATTTATCGGCCATGGCGTTTAAAACTGACTATGAAATATTCCTCGCGAAAGTATACATATACATATGTATATATAAATATATATATATATAAAGGAAGAGAATACATTGCAATGCGTTTAAATCTTGCGTTTCTCTTTTCTCTTCCTCCTTCTTCCTTCCTCTTTTTTTATTTTTTTGTTTTGTTTTGTTATATTTTTCTTTTTTTTTGCTTTTTGTTCTTTCCTTCTCCTTTCTCGCGAAGCCAAAGATCCTTTACAGTTCGCGAAAAGTTTCGCGCGGCAATAACGCATAAAAGCCCATTTAGCGTTGTTTAAGCCAGGAAGGAGACATTAAATCCCTCGAGATTCTCGTTCTAATGGCCGCGACTACTCTCTTACAAAACTGTTTCGCGGTCTTTTATAATTTGTGCATAGGACGGTTGGTATACGCGCGTTGGTCTTCTTTCCTTTTTCTTCTCCTTTTTTTTTCTTTTCTTTTTTTTTTTTTTGAATCCACTCTCCAAATCTGGTCGACGCCGTTGGAGTTGAGAAAAATCGCTCAACAAAAAAAAAAAATATATATATATATATATATATATATATATATATATATATATGTAGATAACGGGGGAGGAAGGGGATGGAAGGGGTGGAAGGAACTTAAAAAAAAGAAAAAGAAAAAACAGAAGTTTCGCCGTAGCAACTGCCGCTCTTAATTTCAACAGTTTTGTTTGCCATCGTTCCCTATTTCTACCCGTCTCAGAGAGCAACGGCAAGCGTTTTCATTCGTTTCCGCAAAAAGTTCGGAATTATGTATTAGCAGGAAGCCGAAGAGAGAGAGAGAGAGAGAGAGAGAGACAGAGAGAGAGAGAGAGAGAGAGAGAGAGAGAGAGAGAGAAGGGTAATGCGTCTATTTTGAATTCAGCTTACTATGAAATTATAATGAAACAGGCGACTCGAGGCAGCCGCCGTGTTTACCGCGTTCTACACTTTGTGAATCCTTACGGATACTCTAGTATCTATTTAATATATATATTTATATATATATATATATATATATATATATATATATATATATATATAATTATATGTATATATATTTATATATATCGTTAATTAAGTGGAAGGAAAAATTTACCCTTTGACTCGATCGTAGTCATCGTCGAGTGCCAAACGAAATGAAACGAAACGAACGAAACGTCTTTTATTTTTTTTTTTTTTATTTTTTTTTTTTTAGCAGATACGTATCAGACGAGATAATCGTATCGTATTGTAAGATAAACTCGATATGTATTTGGTTGAAACGTTGATTATAGAAAGCTTTGAAAGGTCTGAGAGATAATGTTACGCAAGAAAGTGGTGTGTGTGTGTGTGTGTGTGTGTGTGTGTGTTGGCCTGCCTGCCTGCCTGCCTGCCTGTCTGCTTAGGCGGCGGCAGGCGGCATGTGTCCTTGATGAGGCGGTTAGTATTCAGCGGTGCTTTCTGCCCTCGGAGAACTTTTGAAAACTAAGCGAGTAAAGCCACCTTAATTCCATAAGAGGGAGGCCAAAACGGGGTTCGGGCGTCATCGTAACATCCTCTTAATTACGGGATATTAGGAAGCCCGCGAGAACTTAAGGAGATGAAGAAGGTGTGCGTTTGTGTGTGTGTGTGTGTGTGTGTGTGAGAGAGAGAGAGAGAGAGAGAGAGAGAGTGGCCGACTTTCTTCCGTCTTACGATCAACGATTTTAATCTTTTGTCTCGTGTCGATATGTTTTTTAACTATTCCTCCCTCCCTCCCAACCCCGCACCTTCCCACCTTCCCATCATTTTTCATAGCCTCGAAGAAAATCTTTATGACTCGACGAATATATTTAATGAATTAATGAATACGTTTATAATTTAGAATGCTTACGCGCACAATATGGTATCCTTTCCTCCTTGAAAACCGGCGTCCTTACCCCATCTTTTGGGCAACTCTATTACGGCAATTCCAAGATTACCCCATAGTGCTACTTGGGTGACGGTCTCGTTGATGAACATATTCATGACCTCGAATATCGGCGGATCGGTCGGTTGGAGAGTCTGAAAAATGAACGAATAATTGGAATGCTGTCGGACTAGTTGACGAATTTATATAACAGCGAGATTCATCGTTGCGCGAGGTCGCTTGATAAACAATTACAAATTGAAAAGATAATAATAATAATAAACGAATAAAAAGGATGTTAAAAATAAAAAGAACAAACGTGCAAAGAATTCGCAGAAGGATTTCCATCGAATCGATAATAAGTTGGTTTGGTTAACTTGACGGATTTCATTTTCTCTCTCTCTCTCTCTCTCTCTCTCTCTTTCTCTTTCTCTGTGTGTACGTACGTACGTACGTACGTACGTACGTGTGTGTGTGTATACCGTCAAAGTAAGTACATAGATATATACATGCTTATTGCATCCCTGTTTCCCTCCCTTATTATCATCCCTTTTTTTCTTCTATTTCGTCCCGTTTTAGTTTCGTCCTTTTACTCGTTCTCGCTCAGGTTTCCCGGATCGTCGACTATCGATTGAAAAACTTTATAATGCGATCTCACCCAACCACCCCATTCCAACCACCCAGCCAGCCCCGTAGCTCGCTCGCTCGCTCCCACCCTCCGGCCGTCGCTTACTTGTTTGTTTTCCGGTTTGATTTTTTTATCACGGCCCTGTTTTTTTTTTTTTTTTTTTTTTTTTTTTTTTTTTTTTTTTTTACGGGAAAAGAGGCAGGTGTACCACCAAGGCAAAACGTTCAAGCTCAACCCAATAACGACGGGGCGACGCTGTGATTCTTCTTCGGGCGTCTTCCTTTTCTTTCTATACCGTTTTACGTATATCTATCTATCTGTCTATCTCTCTCTCTCTTTTATTTTTTATACCCTTACCGAGCAAGTTCGTCGCAACCCCCTCGATATTTAATTTCGAACTAAGTTCACGAAGGAGAACATCATTACAAGGAGAAGGCATCCCCGCAGGTGGGGTATCGGCGCGTATCAAGAGGTAATTACTTTTTTTCCCAGAGGCGGCTAGCCGTGCTTTCGGTTCTACAGTGTTCGAAATAGTAGGAGAAGGAGGAGAAGGAGAAGAAAAAGAAAAAGAAGAAGAAGAAGAAGAAGAAGAAGAAGAAGAAGAAGAAGGTGGAAGAGGAAATAAGGAACATTCCGCATTAAAGAATGAAAGAAAAAGCAAAGAGAAAAATAAAATACGAAACGAAATAAAAGAAAAGAATCTTAAAGAACGAATTAAAGGATTCTCTGAATCGCGAATGGCAATATTCAGTAATTCTAGCTTATCGTACGAAAGAAACAATGAAGAGTATTGCGTCGACGTATGTGTGCGTCTATATATATATATATATGTGTGTGTGTGTGTGTGTGTGTATTTAACCTCCCTCCGTCCATCGTTTGTCCTCATCTTCGCATCGTCGTTTCCCTCTTCTCCTCCTTATCCTCATCCTCATCCTCATCCTCGTTCTACGTTAGACAAATTCGCTGGAGGGTGAGTAAAGCTAAGCGCGTTTCGACATCGACGAATGAAAGCTTCGTGCGTTTAAAAAGTTCTTTCCTCATTAAGACGCGCACTCCCTCGGGTCGTTGATGGCATAACGTAACGACGAGTGCACGTTTCTCTACGTATTTCCCCTCTCTCTCTCTCTCTCTCTCTCTCTTACTTTTACTCTCTATCCTCATCCCTCTAGCTCGGTTCATCCCTTTTCTCGGTTGTTCCTTCGCTTTACCTTCTTCCTCTTCGTCAGACCGTTAGAAACACATTTATTAACGGGAATTCGCCTCCTACTACGGAGCACGGATAAGACAGACAGAGGGATAGAAAGAGAAAGAACCAGAGAGAGAGAGAGAGAGAGAGAGAGAGAGAGAGAGAGAGAGAGAGAGAGAGTAAGAGAACATTATTCGTATCTCTCTCACTCTTTAAACTCCCACTCCGAACTGTTCGTCTCTCGGACGAGAAGAGCCCTCATTCACTTTGCCCGTTGTCCCGTCCCAGGGAGAAAGAAAAAAGACGTCACATTGTCGACGCCTTATTAATCCAGTAGCGTAGACCAGGGACTGAGCGAGTGAGAGAGAGAGAGAGAGAGAGAGAGAGAGAGAGAGAGAGAGAGAGAGTGAGACTGAGAGAATGAGAGAATGAGAGTGAGAGAAGGAGAAGAGATTCCTTCGCTACGTTACGCTCGCTCGCTCGCTCGCGCGGAGTCAGAGTCGGCAAAAGTGTCGCGGGGAAGGGTCCTTTGAAGAAATTAAAAGAACAGAGGGTATAATGCGAACACATCCATTCCGTCGTACTCTTCCTCTCCACCACCCAACCCCTCCTTCCCACCCTCCCAATCCTCATCCCTCCTTCCCACCCCTTCCTTCCTTCCTTCCTTCCTTCCTTCGACTTTCTCTTCCCGGACTTTTTTCTTTTTCACCATTCACCGTTTTACTTGCCTTCTGTCTTTTTATCTTTCTTTATATATATATATATATATATATCTTTCTTTCCTTCTTCATCTTCTTATCTCTCTCTCTCTCTCTCTCTCTCCCTCTATCTTTCTCTCTGTCTCTTTCTTTTTCTCTTACTGCAGTGCAAGGCCAGAACCATTAAGACCGTGTCGTTCTACGTGCTTTCGCTAAGCACCAGTCGGATAGACATCTCTCGAGCCTTGTCACGGTTTCTTAAAATCCAAAGTATATACTTCCCACTTCCACGTTTACGCGAACTCTTCTATTACCGACGCACCCTTTTATCCGTCGTGTTGCCCTTTTGTTTTGCTTCTTTACTCTCTCTCTCTCTCTCTCTCTCTCTCTCTCTCTCTCTCTTTCTCTCTCTCTCTCTCTTTTCTCTCCTTTTTTTCTTTTTTTTTTAAATGTTAAGTGCACGACGGACTCTACCCGGTCGGAATCGCGCGAAAATCATTTAGGCGGTTCTTTGGTAGATGTACCTGCCCTGTTAAAAAGTAATCCCGGTTTAGGTGAGGGGTCTGAAAGAGAGCGGTGGAGGAGGAGGAGGAGGAGATGGAGGAGTAGATGGAGGTGGAGAGGAGGTGCGGAGCGACGGCTAAGAAACATACGCATATATTTTCTTTCTTTTTTTTTTATTCCCTTTTTTTCTTTTTTTTCTTTATCTTTATTCATTTATTTATTTATTGTCAAACGAACGATGCGACTCGAGCGTCAACAAGGTAAAAAAATCGTTATCCATCGCGATTCAAGTTTTCAAACTATTCTCTCCTTTGAACGTCCTAAACTCTTATCATTTCTTTCGTCTGAACCAGAAGATTTCTCCTCTTTAACGTCTAAACGTTGAGTTGACTAAATGGAGAAACTTGGCGGACGAGAGAGGAAGGACGACAGCGGGGGCGGAGGAGGAGGAAGAGGAGGAGGAAGAGGAGGAGGAGGAGGAGGAGGGTGAAGGAGGTAGGAGAGGAGGTAGATACGCTACCGTAAACTCTAATTTATCCGACGGTCATGGAATTAATTAAATTTTAATGATAAGCACGCTTTCGCAACTTACCGAAAGGGATAAGAAAAGGGTAGTAAAGGTGGTGCGTGGTGGATGATAGGTGGACTGGGGGGTGGGGGAGTGGATGATAGGTGAAGAGAGAGGGAGGGGGGAGTTGGTTGGTTGACTGAGGAGAGACCGTTGGAAAGAAGAAGAGCCACCGAAGGACATCCATGTAAAGTGGTAGTAAAGGTATCCGGCTCGTATTAGTATGGACAAACGAGGATGTTAGCCAAATAATGCAAAGCAAAAGCCCCCGGCTGAGATATTGTACGACATTTGTCCATATTAAGGCGACGTCAGCTCGCAATGCTCGCGATCTTTTGTCTAACCGTTGTGCTCTCTCGACCTTTCACGCCATCTTTCTCTCTCTCTCTCTCTCTCTCTCTCTCTCTCTCTCTCTCCGCGTAAGGCTCTTCTCCCGTTCTTCCAACCCATCCCAACCCATTCCAACCCGCTCCCACTACTGCCACCACCTTCACGCCGTCCCCGTCCCTCTACCACCCCCACAACCATCCCAACATCCTTTCAACCCACTCGTTTCAGGCCGTCGTAGCATCTAAGTCACCGTGTATATGCGTGAGTATGTTTTGAAATTATATAGCGGAACATCAGCCCGTCGTTAGTCAGGTTCTGCCACACATTCTAGCGTTAACTATGTGTACTTTGAGCAGCACCCGTTACATCGCCATTCGTCAGCCGAGAGAGAGAGAGAGAGAGAGAGAGAGACCTCGGCGGAGGTACGCGTAATTCTCCGTACTTTCGCGTTGCGCACTTCGCGCCGGTAATAATTTCCCACGGTCCTGACAAGGGCGGGCTTCAGAAAATTTGTTGAGGATTCCGAAAAAAAAAAAAAAAAAAAAAAAGAAAAGAAAAAGAAAAGAGAAAAAAGATACAGTAATAACGACAGGGAACGATACGATAAAGAAAAGAAAACATATCAACAAATCGATTATAGCTACGATTTAATACTATCGAACGATCGTATTAATAAATAATCGCGGTTTGATGTTCCGATTTTCGATGGCGTTCGAACGACATTTTTCTTCCTCTTCTTTTACTTATATTTTGTCCTATTCGTTATAATTTTCAACCATTAGTAACTAGATTCGTACGGGGTACTGGCGGATAATACGACGACCATGACGACGACGACGACGACGACGACGGACGAGAATGGGGAACACCCGGTATACATGCAGTTTTCGGACAGAAAGGTTCGGAGGGTTGTAGGGAGAGAGAGAGAGAGAGAGAGAGAGAGCCATGGTAGGTGGTCGGCGTCGGTGTAAATTTGCATTGAACGAAATGAGGCGCTATGGGGCATTCCAGTCCGAAGTTAATAGCTTCCCAACGATTAACTGTATCTCCCAACCCACCTTCTCTACCCACCCACCCCCCTCCCGTCCTCCCTTCATTCCTCCTTTCCCTCTTCCTCTCTCTCTCTCTCTCTCTCTCTCTCTCTCTCTCTTTCTCACATTCTCTCTCCATCTCTCTTTCACTCGCACTCACGCTCACGCTCACACACTCCACCCTCATCCTCTCGTTCGGTCTCTGTTTGTCATCCAGGTTTTCACCCTCTATCTCGATCTCTCTCTTTCTCTTACACCCGTACACACATATCTCCCTCTCCCTTCCTCACCCACACCACCGTTCTTCTCCTATTCTGTCGCACGCGTCCAGGAACGTACTTATCTATAACGTTGTCCCGCCTAATAACGTATGTTATGTTCCCGAAGGTCGCGAAATAACTGACTTAACCTGATACAACGTCACCACGTCGATATTAAGCGCGATCGACTTAACCTTGTTCCCTCGTATCGAAACAAAAAGAGATTCCTTTCGTCTCGAATCGAAATCCATCGTCGTCTTCGTCGTCGTCTTCGTCGTCGAGACGTCGACGAAACGAACGGCAAGCTTGGGGTTTAATGTCGTCGGTTACCTCGACGAACGAACGAATTCGTTTAGGTACGAAACGTGAGGGGGCTCGTAAAAGCTCGAGGGGTTACGGGCCAATAGTTTCTAGGCGCGAGAAAGGCGTTACACGCGGGGGTTATACGGCATAATTTAGTGGACAGTTTGATATACAAACAATCTTTAATGAAATTCTTGGTGTTCATTAATAACGCATTACAGTCTCATGCAGTAGCAGCAGCCAGCTAGTAGCGGCGGTAGTAGCAGTAGCAGTAGCAGTAGTAGCAGCGACGTTGGTCGGTGTCGGGCGTCGGTAGCCGGGAATCCTCTGCCACACCACCCTATATATATATATATATATATATATATATATATATCTCTCTCTATCTATCTTTATCTCTATCTCTCTCACTCTCTTACCCTCCAATCCCACACCTACGTCTCCCCATTCTCTCTATTTTCCTCCTCATACTATGCCGTTCCCACTCGTACCATCGACCTACAACACCCTTTATCGCTTCCCCCTATTTCGACCCACCTTTCTACCTAACCCTATAGCTCTCGCATTGCCTTTCCTACACGCTTCCCAACGGAATGTGCACGTGCCCGGAGGCAGCCAGCCAGGCAGTCAGGCAGTCAGGCAGTCAGGCAGTCAGGCAGGCAGGCAGGCAGGCAGGCACGCGGTGCTTTTATCGAGCATCGATACTTTGCGAGGCGTTTATAAAACCGTGTTTCTTCCATCTCTCTCTCTCTCTCTCTCTCTCTCTCTCTCTCTCTCTCTCTCTCTCTCTCTCTCTCTCTCTCTCTCTTAAAACCTCTCTAAATCTGTTACCAGGATATACGTGTATATGCATTAATGCTTCTCTCTCTCTCTCTTTTTTTGTTTCCTTTTTTTTTTTTTAGTTAGAGAGGGTACACAGAGAGGATCATTGGATCGAAGAAATGAAAATTGATTCAACGGCGTAAACCTCCCCCTCCTATCTAATGATCGCTGCACGCCTCGAAATAATTTCTAATCGTGCGCTCGGTTGCGTGCTCGCTGATTAGCCCGAGGCACTTTCAATGGCTCTCTCTCTCTCTCTCTCTCTCTTTCTCTCTCATTTGTATGGAATGAAGAATTAATGAATGTTGATTCGAAATAAAAAAAAAAAAAAAAGAACAAAAATAAAACAGGAAAAAGGAACAAAAATTGTGGATATTTCTCGAAGCTTCGCACGTAATAATCGGTAAGTTTTGGGAAACGTTTTTTCGATGACGTCATCGTAGGGAACAAATAATTCCTACAAAAAAATTCTACGCGTCGGGTGGACGATTAGGATTAAAGTAAGGATCGGTATATACGTTCGTATCCTTCGAGCGATATATAATTTTCAAATACTTTTACGCGACGATTTTTATCGCACACACAGACACACACGCGCGCGCGCGCGCGCGCGCGCACGTACACCGTATAGTCGAGATAACAATCGTCTCGACGTTTGAATTTATTTCGCTTCCAATCGATATCGAGAAGCCGGTTTTCGTTTATACACGAACGTCGACGTGTAAACGTTACGAGTAATAAATCGACCTAATTACTATTATTATAGTACGCTGATAAGAGGGGTAGGGGGTGACGCGTGTGTTAAGTAAGAACGAGTCGACGAATGACAATCGAGTTTTTGTATTAATGCCTTATCAAGCCGCACCCATAGGGAGAACGTGGAGGCATGGGGGTAGGGGGTGGCGGTCCCTGTGCGACGTCCATGGCGATGACCATCAACGCCTGATCGTTCGTTTAATCAAGGAACCCGCTAACGCGATTAAATTATTGCGCTGTTGTTCTGTCCTATGCTGTACTGTGCTGCGCTGTGCTGTGCGTCCGCGAGCACACGTGAGCCTCGAATCAGCAGCGAGATTACATAAACGTAATTCCCATTATGGTATTTCCTATTCCACCCTCACTCCCTCTTTCTCTTTCTATTTTTTTTTCCTTATTCGCACGATCCCTTTTATTTTACTTATATGTTACACCTAACCAACTCGTCACAATATGAGGCGTCGACGGTTGTATTAAACGAATCATCATATTGGGCGTCGTCGCTCGCTCGCTCCTTTCGATGCGATATTTCGAAATGAATTATTCCCTTTCCATTTGATTGTTAGATCTCTTTGACCTAAAATATATACGTATACGTATATTAAATATCACGCGCCAACGTACGTACGTACATACACACGATACATATACAAATAACATTTGAGCATTGGACGCGTCCGAACGGTCTCCGGTCATACTACTTAACTTATACGGGCGACTGTGTTTGATGAGTTTGCATATTCCGAAGTGGACGTATAAATAATACCCACCCCTCCCTCCCCCCACCCCGTAGTACATATTTTATATCCTGCACGGAGGAGTAATGGCAAAATAGAAGGCGTCAAACGTTAGCACGCAAGACAGGGCGGGCGGGCGGAAGGGGTGGGAGGAGGGAGGGAGCAGCACGCACATAAACGCGAACGTTCGTATCCGGTGGAATGGTCCGCAAACTCCGTACAATGTGAAGATCGGTTGGTAGAGAGGGAGGTGGGGTAGGGTAGAGTAGGAGGAAGAGTATGGCAATGGGAAGACTATGCCGGATACCCGACTACACTGACGTGGACATCAGGATGGACGTGAGGAGAGGAGAGGAAAATTGATGGTGGTCGTGATAGTGATGGTGGTAGCGATGGTGTTGGTGATACTGACGATCCGGTAGAGTGACCCGGCTAGATGGTAGGAAACGTTCGAAAGAGGTTAAAGAAGGGAGGAAAGGAGGATGAGGATGAGGATGAGGAGGTTGCGAGGTTAGGGGTGCGACTCGCGTCCGAGCCCGTGGTGCCCGTTTCTCGGTGGATAACCGTAGGACGATATAGAATTTTAATATAGTGGTTTACGAGCGCGATTGTCCGCCATTTTACGGTCGCTATAGGGGACGGCCATTTGAATTCTTAGATCTGCATACTTTGCGGAATTGCGTGGTCTGTTGGCGGGCACCGACGTCTCGTAGTATGGGGTACCGGGAACGTTGCTTGCGGACGAGGAGGAGGAGAGGGAGGATGATGATGATAGCGAGACCGGCTAGCCAGCCAGCCAGCCAGCCAGCCAGCCAGTCAGCCAGCTAGCAAACCCCATCAACGTACGAGAACCTAGAACGAAGCGTATCATGCCGAGTTAGAGAGTAGAGAGAGAGAGAGAGAGAGAGAGAGAGAGAGAGAGAGAGAGAGAGAGAGAGAGAGAGAGAGAGAGAGAGAGAGAGAGTTGGTGGTATCGCGCGCGCGACTATGTTCAAAATACCTCTTGACCGTTCTCTACCCTATATTACGGCTTAATAAAATAATAAAGTCGGTGCGAGCCGACGCGGGATGCTACGATGAAAATCGTTGGTGTTGTATGTATGTATGTATGTATGTATGTATGTATATATGTAGCTCTCTCTCTCTCTCTCTCTCTCTCGCGCGCGCGCGAAATAACCCAATAGGAATTATCCATATCCAAGAGAGATCGATGATAGTCCGTATCTCTTTATCTTCTTCTTTTTTCATTTTCTTTACAGCTACGTCGATGAAATTCCTTTTTATCTACCCTCTCTCTCTCTCTCTCTCTCTCTCTCTCTCTTTCTTATTCTCACTCTCACTCTTTCTTCCTTTTCTTTCTATAATTCACTTACGTGGTCAAATATCCGTCGATATTCTTATAGATGACGTTATCGTACAATTTTGGGGGTGGGGAGGGTGCTTTAAGTTGGTACGTTTCGCGACATACAGATAGCCCTATTACCCGTGGTAAAGAACGATGCGGTTGGTTATTGCGTCTCGTAAGGGTGGGGTACGCGTACGTCCAGAATCCCCATTTGATTATCATAGAATTCGAGTTTCTACGAACCGATGGCGGATTATTAATATTTCTTTTTTCTTTTTTCTTTTTTTTTCTTCGTTCCTTCTCTCTCTCTCTCTCTCTCTCTCTCTCTTTCTCGTCTTTTCCTTATCTCTCATCTCATCTCGCATTTATTTCGCCGAACGTTAGCGCGCTGTAAACACGTACAAAGACTCTATAACGGATATATATCCGAGGATTTATACGAGTGCATTCAAAAAATTGGGGAAAAATAGAAAGAGAGAGAGTGCGAGAGAGAGAGAGAGAGAGAGAGAGAGAGAGAGAGATTATAAATAAAAATATCCTTCGTAGGGAGAGTTCGGGACTCTCTCAACGAATTTTTCCTCCGTATTGTCGCACACCACATACACTTTGTCATAGTGAAAAAAGACGGAAGGTAAAAAAGAAAAAGAGAGAGAAAAGAGAGAGAGAGAGAGAGAGCGAGAGAGAGAGAGAGAGAGAGGAAAAAAGAGGAACGAGTTTAACCTTCGGTCGTTCGTATCCGTTCCCTTGCGATTCGAAATTAATGATCCTGTGGGTCCTCTCATTAGGTATACCTTAATCAGGCTAGGAGGAGCCCTTTAGGCATCCGCCGTAATCGTCCGAACGCGAGTACCCCGAAAGTACGACGATACGCTACCACCACCACCACCACCACCACCACCACCACCACCACCACCACCACCACCATCACCACCACCTTCCTTCTCCTTTTCTCTCCCTTGCCATATCTTTGGCTACCTCTTGTCCGTCTCACTCCCTCTCCCTCCCTCCTCTCTCTCTCTCTCTCTCTCTCTCTTCTTTACTCTCTTTTACTCACTTCCTCGTCCGCGATATAAGCCGTATCAGTTATAATTTACAATGTTATGGCGATTTTATGTATATCTTGCCGCGGCCGTACTCCCCACACAGAGCCGCCGAGAAGTATTATTTAAATTAAACGAGGCTAAACTAAGCGAAGCAGGGGTATCGAAGTGGCAGAGTGAGTGAGAGAGAGAGAGAGAGAGAGAGAGAGAGAGAGAGAGAGAGAGAGAGAGAGATAGAGATAGAGAGAATAGAGAGAGAGAGAGTGAGAGAGGTGCCGCGGTGGTATGCAAATTATTATCGCGGGGCGATAATTTAAATGCATATTTCGCCTCCTATATCATTTTATTATTGCCAGCGAAGTTAAGTCGGTCCGTGGGCCACAACGTTTACGAGAACGTCGGCGGGTGAGACACACTACTCTCCTACTTGCCTTGGAAAGAGGGATGAGACGCCCGGTGGTGTTGGTTACCTCGTACACACCACCCCCCCTCTCTCTCTCTCCCTCACTCCTTACTTATCCCACCACCCACTAACTACCGCTCCTTTTCCCTCCGTATTAGAAACGCTATCGAAGCGTTTTCTTCCGTATAATCCTCATTGTTACCGGGGGCCACCGAGGATCATAATATTCCTGTCGGGTAATGGCCAACAGGGAGGATTAATAATGGGGAACTAATTGTAGGACCGTAGGAAGTGCCAGCTCATCCACCTTCGGTTAACGCCGACTCAACGAGTTATGTCCAGCGTTTCTTGATCGATTAACGTCGTCTTTGGTATTCTCGTTTCTTCGACGAGCGCTAACTAACCTTTGTTAGCGGGATAAAATCGTCGTTTTATATTTACTTTTATTTTCTTTTTAATCTACGCTCGTCTCCTCCTCCTCCTCCTCCTCCTCCTCCTCCTCCTCCTCCTCCTTCAACATTCGCATATTTTTTTATACTTTGTAGTTTTTCTCGTTTTGTTCTCGATTCGTTAAGTTTTGTTTCGTTTTAATCGTTATTCTCTTCCAGCACGGAGATACGTCGTTGTTAGTTAAGGAACCCTGATTATCCCACCGGAAACGGAATTAAAGACGCACCCCGGTGGTTTTTGTCGGTCGGACGGTGGACGGGTGGGTGGTTAGGGGGAGGGAGGACGATTTAAATTTTAGACTTAGAAATTCTACGAAGGAAATAACCTACGTCCGCCGTTGTTTCTCAACGGCACTGGACTGGACTGGACTGGACTGGACTGGACTGTGCGGGACGGGACGCATTTAATCTCGATTTACATTTCACGGTAGGTAAAATCGTATGTAAGAGACGGTTGGAGAACGGTGACTAGGGGGTTGGTGAGAAGGGGGGTGGTGGTGTATACGAGAAGGTGAGGTTTTGCCTGGCCGAAAGATACGCACGGGTAATACGTACCGGATTCATAGTCGTGCTTTTAAGATTCGGAGAAGGAAAAGCTACTATAAATCCCTAAATACATACATAAATACAATACGTAGATACATTTATACATACATACATACATACATACATACATACGTGTTGGCAATTGACAATTGACAATTGACAATTGACAATTGACAATTGACAATTGGCAATTGAAAATTGGCAATTGGCAGAGAAACGAAGTTGCGTAAATGTGAACGCGCCTAAAAGAGGGGTTGGCCCTCGAAAGTACCTAACAACCGTCCCAATGTGTTTTCCCAACGTTCACCCTCGTATACTTCTCTTCCTCGGTACGACGAAGAAGGGTTAAAACCTACGAGGCAGTATTTTAATTCTCAACCGTTATCGCGTAACGCGCCGCCGCCTCCGCCTGCCGCCTCCTCCATCTCCTCCACCTCCACTGCCTCCTCCACTGCCTCTACCGTTGCCGTTACCGTTGCTGCTGCTGCTGCTGCTGCTGCTGCTGCCTGGCTCGGGTCAGTAGCGAAAGATACATGTAAGTTGACCCCGCCCCTCGAGACCTTTCTGGACGCTTATGAATATTAATTCCGCCCCATCTGTGCGAGCCACCTACTTCCCTATCCGAAAGCAAACCCGACAGGAACAAATTAGATCTTTCCTTCCATACATTTCGCTTTTATTCGCGCGACACTCCTCTTGAACCATCACCCGGAATCCAACACAGCCAACAGACCTTGTCCTTTTTCTTTCTTTCCTCTCTCTCTCTCTCTCTCTCTCTTCTTTTTGTTTCTTTTTTTTTCTTCTTTTTGCTTTCCTCCCTCTTACCCCACTACGTCCTATCTCATCCAGCGGAATCTGTTTCTGACAGTGTGCCGGTAACGCAATGTCCATTCATCGCCTTCTCTCTCTCTCTCTCTCTCTCTCTTTTCTCACGATTTAGAATAATGAATATACTTTCTTTCAGGACCGTTCACGCGACACACTCTTCTTCCTTTTTCTTTTCTCGCGATCCCTCTCCCAATCCACCACCAACCCCATAATCCCACCCCCAAGCGAATCATGAAAATTCGTACTCTCACGTTCTTACGATATACTCTAACATACTTGTTACTCGTTACAGACTATATACCCCCATTAATCAGTCTCGATAATAATCTAACGAGGATTAGGTGTACCTACGTGATATCAAAATACGTGTTGAAAATCCGCATTTTGTAATCCCGACACATATCGCACGGACGAGTTTATCCGAACGTTCGTATCTTTCCTACGAATGTATGTATGTATGTATGTATGTATGTATGTATGTATGTATGTAATGTACGTACGTACGTGTATATATATGTCGGAAAAGCCGTGGGAGACCCGTGATATTTCCTAGAAACGAGTTAGCTTCCACGAGTAGTCATGACTATCCGTGATTTCGAAGGGTGCGAGATTTCACGGTCACATAAGTATCACCGTTTTCTAATACAAACGTTCAGGTGGAATACCAATACGAGAGGATTTACGAGGGTGACACGTATCCTATTCGACGATAAGGAACGACGAGGTGTGGAAGATTTTAACCGATGAACGTAAGCGAGGGGTTGGTCGAGAAAGAATAAAAATAAGAAGAAAAAGACGAGCGAGAAAGATTGAGACCGTTATGACGATAGCTACGGTGTTGGTGGTGATGGTGGTGATGGTGGTGTTGGGAGAGGGACTGTTCTACAAATAGATATAATTTCCCCTTGAATCTGGCAATCTCGTAGGTACGAATATAACCAGGAGAGTTAAAACCGCAGCACGAGGTGTCGTATCTTATACCAAGCTTCCTTTACCTACCCCTTGTGTTCACCTTCTAATCCTAAACCCTGCCTCCATGTGCACGGGTTACAACCCCTTAACCCCCTAACCTCCCAACCCCCTCTAAACTCCCCGGTAGAATCTTATTATCAGCCTAAGGTTTCATTTCGAGATACAAGGAAACCGGGAGAATTTCTTGAATTGCTTTCCCCTGGTACAACCATACAAGGTAAAGATCGTAAAATTGGGTCTCGTTGGAACCAAAATGGGTAGGGGAGGGGGATGGGAGGGGGATAGGTGTAGGTAACGTTGCAAGATTGAACGAACGAACGAACGAACGAACGAACGAACGAACGAACGAACGAAACTTCAAAAACTAATTTACCTTTTACAGCGGGCTTCAAAAAAAAAAAAAAAAGAAAAGAAAAGAAGTTGGCATCGTCGAAATTTTTGGGGGAAAGAATTTTGTTAAACCCACGAACCCTTTTTTCTCATTGTCCGACGTTAAACGGGACGAGAGAGATTTTCTTTTTTCTTCTTCTTCTTTTTCTTTTTTTTTTCTTTCTTTTTTTTAGCTTTTTATCTTCCTCATTACGGCTTATCATCATTAAGAAATATCTGGGTACTTGTCTTCATTTTATCAATATTAAATAAAGCATCCTCTCTCTCTCTCTCTCTCTCTCTCTCTCTCTCTCTCTCTCTCTCTTAAGATTCTTTTACGACATTGATGTAACTTAGTAGTTCTTTGTCGTGCATACGTAGAGTGAGTAAGAGTGTAACTCTCTTACTCTCTCTCTCTCTCTCTCTCTCTCTCTCTCTCTCTCTCTCGAAGAGAACTTCTCCTCGTATTCCACATTTCAAGAGACCGTATTAGTAGTAGTAGTATTAGTATTAGTATCAGTATTAGTATTAGTAGTATTAGCAGTAGTAGTAGTCTCTCCCATAGATACGCGAACACCGTGCACGCCGTTTCGCTGTTTCGGTTTGCCTTAATGGATTTCGCTGTATAATTGTAAAATATCTCGTCTAGTTTCCACATGCGCGTGCATTTACGAGCGGACACGTGCGGATCCTTCCTCACGACCTCCGCGTTAATTTCGCCGCGTGCGAGGGCGCGCGCGAGCGCGCGCGCTCTTTCGCGTTTAATAGATAACTTTCTAAGCAACTATTCGCCTTTCACGACTTTCGAGTTATAACTTATATATATATATATATATATATATATATATATATATATATATATATATAAATTTAAAAAGGAACTACCAGCCCACAAGAATAATTATTTTAACCTTTGTCTTAAAGGAAACAACGTTTTCATTTCCTCTTTCCTTCCCTTCTTCTTCGAGTTTAAAATTCGAAGTAATCGACTTTTCTCTTCTTCTTCTTCTTCTTCTTCTTCTTCTTCTTTTCTCTGTTCTTTTTTTCTTCTATTTTTTTTTTTTTGCAAAAGCTCGCCGTGTACATGGACTTTAATGAAACAATGGGTATAGGTTTTTCAAACGATTTGATAGACTTCGAACGATTTCTATATCTCGACCGGTACAAAGTAAATCTTTTCGAAATTTTTCCCCTCGTAGAATCTAAAACGACGCGCGTTTTTTTATCTTATTTTTCTTCTTCTTCGTCATTCTATTTTTTTTTCTTTTTTGCGCGTGCGCGCGTGTGTGTGTGTGTTTTTTTTTTGGAAAGTACCAAAAAATGTTACAGTTTTTTTTTTTTTTTGGGAAGCTAGAGTTCGTGATCAACGAGAGGGTGCATATGTGATAAGAGAGAGAGAGAGAGAGAGAGAGAGAGAGAGAGAGAGAGAGAGAGAGAGAGAGAGAGATAGAAAGATAGAAATAGATAGAGATAGAGATAGAGATAGTGAGAAAGAGAGAGAATACAGAGAACTGATAAAATATTGAAGACATTGATTCATCTGTTCGAGCTTATGTCGCAGAGCCGTACATGCGCTGGTGTACGCAAATACGCGGAATGCTCGTTGCATCGTTGAAAAATCGCCCGAGGGGTGGTAGTAACGCATGACCCGTTAAGTATGGGCTCCACTGAAAAATAACCTGGCAAATTGAATGGAGGCGACACAACAGACTGAGAGGGAGTGAGAGAGAGAGAGAGAGAGAGAGTGAGAGAGAGAGAGAGAGTGAGAGAGAGAGAGAGAGAGAGAGAGCGAGCGAAGGGCGCGTACGTAAAGGACGCTGGGTATGGGACGGGGACGTTGGAGGGGAAGAGGGGGTAGCAAGGGTAGGAGAAACGGGAAATTTGAGGGAGAGAGAGAGAGAGAGAGAGAGAGAGAGAGAGAGAGATGGTGCGAGAGGAGAAGGACGGTCGGGGGTTGAATTCTGATGGCCGGAGTAAAATTCGGCATTGGGGGTGGGGTTGGGGGGTATGGCCGTTGCGAGGAGACATTGTACTTGTCGCCCTACCCGCGTCATGACGAATATGGCTTTTGTAATTAGAAAATATGCTCCCCGGGCTCGCGTGTCTCCTCCATATCGAAGACTTCGTTCGGTTCTACCTTCGCGCGCGCGTTTCCGCGTTAGCCCGAAATAAAAATAAAAGAAAAATAAAAAAACGAAGGGGGGAATAATAATAATGATGATGATGATGACGATAATAATAATAATAATAATAATAATAATAATAATAATAATAATAATAATAATAATAATAAAGAAAGAAGAAGGGAGAAAAACGAAATAAAAACCGAACCGAGTAGAGGGAAAAATATTTGACACGAGTTGGCTCTTTGCCTTTACGTATTTAAAACTATTTACAACGTTCCCTCGTATTTACAACGACGTGCGCGTACTATTACGTTCGGTTCGCTATATAAAATTCGATCGTGAAAAAGATGAGAGAGAAAAAGAGAAAAGGAGAAAAAGGAAAGGAAAGGAAAAAAGAAAAAAAAAAAAAAAGAAATAAACAGCATGGACGAGGACGAGAAATGAATACAAACGAAACGAAACAAAAAAAGAAAGAAAGAAAGAAAGAAAATAATGTAGGATATGAATGTAAGAGAGATGGGGTCTGGTTGGTTGGTTGGTTGGTTGGTTTAAAGGGGGTGAGGGTTAAAGTCCGTACAGGGTTAAAGAGAGGCAACATCAAACATTAAACATAATGACTCTCGACAAGAATGTTACCCCCCGTTCCTCGCTCCCGGCTACAGCCATCGCACCCACCACCCCCGCCACCACCATCGTCTCCTCCGAGCTACCCCTTCATCCCCCGGACGTTACGTTATACGTTACGTTATAACGGTATAAGGGAAAAGTAGCTATTTGCTCATATTATTACGCGCGTTTGATGCGACGACGTGTGGAAACGACATTGGCTCGTTCTCTCTCCCTCTCTCTCTCTCTCAATATATATATATATATGTCTCTATCTCTCTTCCAACATTACTCTTGGACCGCGGAGAAGGAGGAAAACCTTCCCTTATAACGTGTGGACTAAGCGCGCGCGCACCTTAATGGGACTCGATTTACAATATAAATTATCAGCGATACGTATTCTCGCGAAGGCATTTCCCTCCCCCACCCCGTCGTATCTCTCGTTCTCTATGCTTTCTTTGAAATTCCATGGCTATGGTTCCTGACCCTATAGGAGGAAGAACTTCAACGTGGTTGAAAGAACGGTCTCTCTCTTTCTCTCTCTCTCTCTCTCTCTCTCTCTCTTTCTTTCTTTTTATTTATTTATTTATTTTTTTTTTCTTGTTAAGAAAATATTTCTGAGAGAAACGTCACGAGAGCGAATCTTTTGAAAAATATCTATATATAAATATAATATCAGGTCATCCGGAAAGTTCGGTCCGTTTTTGGAATAAAAAAAAAAAAAAAAAAAAAAAAAAAAAAAAAAAAAAAAAATACAAATTTTTATCACCGTCAATAAATTTTATTAAATAATGCGTAATTGCCATCATTATCAATGATCTCATTGTCAACGTGAGATCAATTTGTTTTATCTCTCATTTTCGAAAAATGTTATATCATATTTGATGCGAAAAAATTGTGATAGAAAGGGACAGAACTTTCCGGTGGACCTAATATATTATCAAAAGTATCTGTGTTACATGTGTCTACGTAATGTGCGCGCGTGTGTGCGTAGGTGCTTCTTGGAAAGGAAAGAAGGAAAGAAAAAAATTGAAAAAAAGAAAAGAAAAGAAAAGAAAAGAAAAGAAAGTTTAAGAGGATAGGTAAGGAATAAAACGCGACTCCTCGTTTGAAAAATGTCGGGGCTCGAATATTGGTTATATTTTCTTAGCCGTTTAGATGGCTCTCTCTCTCTCTCCTCTCTCGCGCTTCTTCCATCTTTCTTTTTCATTTTTTTTTCCTTCTTCTTCTTCTACTTCCTCGCGAGAGAGATTGAAAGATATCGCGTATTCACGTATTCCGACCGATCAAATGGGCCAGAGGGTATCAACCATTTGTCAGGCTGTCGCGAAAAGAGAGTAGAGAGCTTTCCGAAAACAAATGGCCGTGCAATCGGAGTAGCGTGGCTTCCCGTTAAATTTGAAATCGGATTTGCCGGCTCAATTTATTGCATTATCATATTCAACAATTTTTGCCTACTTTTGCCTAGCCACGTACGATTTTTCTTTATTACCCGCATATACTCGCTCCGAATATGTATATATATATATATATATATATATATATATATATATATATATATATTTATATATATATATTATATCTGAGACAATTTCTTTTTTGCCTTTCTTTCCATTTCCCTTCTTTCTTTTGTTCGCTATCAATCTCGCTACCAAACCGCAGCGCATTCGATAATCTAATACGCGCGATACGATCAAGTCGATACGAATAACGAGTCGATTATCGAATTAGCGATACGATTTCGAAGCAACGATAAGAGATAGAGAGAAAGAGAAATTAAAAAAAAAAAAAAAAAAAAAAAAAAAGAAGGACGAAAAACCTATCAATCGATATAAATCGTTCCCGTTGAAGGAACTCTTACATAACGGGTGAGATATTAACTAACAAGAACAGGGCTCGATTGAGCGTAGAGTAACTGTGAGAGATCATCGTCGTGTATAGAGAGTTGTTATTCGCGTAATAAATAGTGGCCATTCGTAAAAACGAAGAGATGGCCAGGGTGAACGTTAAAGTTCTGCCAGAAACGGCGTCCTTCCTCCCTCCCTCCCTCCCATCCCTCCGTTGATGTCCTACCAACGTTTTTTCCTATCGATAATAAATTACCCATTGCGATATTTCTTATTGTTAGCGGGGTGCTAGCGACTGCGTCTGAGGGCTTTGATCGGTACCTACCTATGTGTGTATATTTATGTATATATATATATATATATATATATATATATATATATATATACATAGTATATAGAAACTCAGTGTCGCGGTCGTTAATCAAAAATATATATACACACACACACACACAGACACAGACACAGACACAGACACAGACACAGACAGACACACACACACACACACACACATTATACATTATACATACACACATATCTTTATATACTTGGAAAGATGCTGTTTTCGTACTTTACTTCGCGATGTTAAATTTTCTTATATCACCCCTTTTCAACCCCTTCGTAGTTTCCAATGAAAAGATAAAACTTTTTGTCGCGACACATACTTCAAGTCTCATCCTCATTATTCTCTCTCTCTCTCTCTCTCTTTTTTTTCTATTAACTATAACGCCGAAAAAAAATAAAATGATCGATAGAAATTACTCGACGATCGACTCAGCTCGACGAACACTCTTCGCGTTCCCGTTACAAATCACTCACCCCCCCACCCGCCCCTTCTATCGCTCTCACCCACGCCCCCTCTCTTAACAAAATGATTTCATTCCGTGACTACGCCGTTACGAACGAATTATGTAAAATTGGCCGATGGCATTAAAGTGTTCTATTAAAGATCGCGAAAGGATCGCTCTGCTGCATTTTCCGTGTCATAAAGATCGGATATTAGAAAAAATTATTCGGGTGGCGGGGCCGGGGAGGAGGGGGAGGAGGATAATTTAAATTGAGTCGTAGATCTTATCCGATGGGAGGAAAAAGAAGGAGAAGAAGAAGAAGAAAAAAGGAAAGAAAAAATCTACGAGGACGAGGACGACGCCTCGAATATCTAATCGAATAATTCAAGCGCGTTTGTAGTAAGTGCCTGTAGAAAAAAAAAAAAAAATGAAAAAAGAAATGAAAGGAGGAGGAGGAGGAGGAGGAGGAGGATAGGAATACGAGAGAAAAAGTAAGGAGATATAAATTATATACAGATAGGTAATATAATTTAAATTGCGTATCCCTTCGTTCGATATATTTAAACAGGCAAGAGAGAGAGAGAGAGAGAGAGAGAGAGAGAGAGAGAGAGAGAGAGGAGGGTTAGATAGATAGATAGATAGAGATAGAGATAGAGATAGAGAGAGGGAAACGCGCGTCGTAAAATTCAAATCAGATTCGGTGTTACACTCTCCTACTCGCGAGTATCTTCGTCGTTCGTATAATCGCGAAAAATTGCCATTTGCGCTCGCGATTGGCCCTGTCAACCGGAATTAATATCGGCATTTCGCTATGAAAAAAAAAAAAAAGAAAAAACAGAAGAAAAAATAATAAAACGATAACAAAAAAATAAAAAAAAAAAAAGACAAAGAAAATTACAAGTTCGTATATATATATATATATATATATATATATATATATATATATATATATATATATATCGCGAACGTAACCGAATTGTCACACGTCGGATAAATCCATCAATCCACGTGGTATGACGTTATAATACAAGAAGATCGGAGTGGATCCGTTATTACGCATGATGTATGGTACTTGACCCTCTCACTCTCTCTCTCTCTCTCTCTCTCTCTCTCTCTCTCTCTCTTTTTCTCTGTGTGTCCGTGGTGCGCGTGTAAGGCGACACAATAACTTTTTCTCTTCTTCCAACCGGAATTTCGTGACCCGTATATTGATGCGGCTTGTCCGTCCTTATAACTCCCTCCTGAAAAGCCGAAGACGAGAGAGACACACACACACACACACACACACACACAGACACACACAGACGTGGACGAAGTAGAAAAATGTTTCTTCCTACCCCATATAGAGTTTGCTCACTCATTCTCTCTCATCTCTCTTTCTCTTTCATTGCTTAAAGAAACTCTCTCTCTCTCTCTCTTTCCTTCTCTATTTCATCCCTCCTGGTGGTATTCGGATATTCGTAATGGTATCGTACCACGTCGATTCAACAACCGGATGTCGCTTGATGAATCGAAGAAATCGAGATACGAGAGATACTACACTCCGATCTATCTAATATATATATATATATATATATATATATATATATATATATATATATATATATATGTTATATATGTATGTATGTATGTATGAATGTATGAATGTATATATAGAAACCCGAACTATAAGTAAAGAAGGGGGAAAAAAAGTGACGAATGACGTTAGAACTGACAATGTGTGGTAATAAAAAAAAAAAAAAAAAACAAAGCATTATTCCTTCGGGAGTGGGGAGGGTAGGGGAGGTGAGGGAGGGATAATAGTTATCGGGACGAAACGATAAAGAGGAATCATTTTTCATCATTTCTATATTAATCTATTATTGCTAACGAATTCCTTTTATTTATTTTTTCTTTCTTCTTTCTTTTTTCCTTATCCTATTTTCCTTCTCCCTCTTTCTCCCTTAGCACGGATCTTACGATTTAGCAGGAGGGACGCGAGAAGGGAATTTAATGATTTAATGAAACGTGAACAAACGCTCGTCCGATGATTTTTTTTTCTTTTCCTTCCCTCAGAAAGGAAAACTTTTCAACGTTTACTTCATCACAAAATGGCATTTCTTTTTCCATTACAAAAAAAAGGAGAGAGAGAGAGAGAGAGAGAGAGAGAGAGAGAGAGAGAGAGAGAGAGAGAGAACAAAAAATGGACTCCATTTCTTTCCTCCGTTCATATCCACAATTATTTCGCGATCGATGAACCACCGCGAGTCGAAGTTTAACTACTTTAATATATTCTTATCTCTCTCTCTCTCTGTTTTCTGGCCCGTTGCCTCTTTGCGGTTCGATCTTCCATCGCATTAAGCC
Organism: Dolichovespula media; assembly: GCA_911387685.1. Taxonomy (NCBI): domain Eukaryota; kingdom Metazoa; phylum Arthropoda; class Insecta; order Hymenoptera; family Vespidae; genus Dolichovespula; species Dolichovespula media. The sequence continues at coordinate 4,628,794 of OU426866.1, forward strand.
CTTTCCATTGGAAAACTCTCCCTCCCCTCTCTCTCTCTCTCTTTCATTCTTTCTTCCTTTTCTTTTCTTTTATCAATTTTTTTTTTTTTTTCCCCCAATACCCTTCCAAAGTATGGCAAAACTCGGAGATGCTAATGGTTTAATTGAATTCCGATTATCCAAAGATGGTTTCTTCCCTTCTTGCGTTAGGAAACGTTCAACGATTTTGTTGTGCTATGAATCAAAAGCAGGACGCGTCTGCGAGTGACGTAATTATTGAGATCTCGATTTTGCGAGAGAAATGCAAAGGTATACACACACACACACACACACACACACACACATATATATATATATATATATTCTCTTCCCTTCTCTACTCAGCCACAGACGAATGGCAGTCGTATTAAAATATTAATGACCTCTCGTATCGGAAACAGACTTCGTTGGTACGGTAACGCAATGGTCCACCCTACGCCGCAATTTCCTTCCCATAAATCACTGTCCTACGATCGATTTTTTGCCTTTCGACCTTCCCAATCGAACGTTTCCTTTCTTCCGTGAAGATTCCCATTTGAAAAGAGCATATACATACATACATACATACATACATACATACATACATACATATATACGTACATACATACATATATGCATATATATATATATATATATATATATATATATATATATATATATTCATTTTATATATCCATCAATGAATTTGTTCGATTAGTCATATTTTGATTAATGAATAAAATCGGAAGAATGAACGTATGATAATGATAACGTGTCTTTTCGTTACGAGGGTTATACGTACGCACGCCTGTATATATTTTATTATCTCGAAAAAGAATATATATATATATATATTCTTGGAAGATTCAGAAGAGAGGGTGCGAATTGGCCGTTGCCGTGAGCTGTCAAATGGATGGTGCAGTATGGCATATGGGTCCGATATCGAGAAAGGATCACCTGTTGCATCGAGAACGATGGGGTTGGGGCTACGGGGATTACGGTTCGAAGGCTATTCAGGAGTTCAGGGTAGAAACCGACCCCTCGATTGGTTGTGTAGTGGCCAGCGCCCGAGTAACTATATATATGTAAATATATATATATATATATATATATATATATATATATATATATATACATCCCTTTGCTTCGAAAGTTCTATAGTCGGTGGAGTGCCTTTATAGTTTCGCCTTCTGGTAAAACACAGAAATCACTTTAGAAAGGGATAGCCAAGCCCTACGGTCGAGACAACGTCTTAGGGGATTTTACGATTTCAATCGTACACACACACACACACACACACACACACATATATATATATATATAAAATTAATGTTTCCCTTTAAACCGTCCATCGATCTCTCGTCGAAATTCCTATTTATTTCGCAATTTCTTCTTTTTCTTTTTTTTTTTTTCATCGACGTTGCTTCGGGCGGAATGAATATTTTTTCTATAAAAATTCATTAAAAAAAAAAAAAAAAAAAAAAAAAAGAAATAAAATATATACTCGAACGAATACAACGGGATATTCGTGAGGCGTTGGACGATAAAGAGAGAATAAAAAGAAAGAACGAAAAAGAAGAAGGAACAGCAAGATAATTACACGTACTATGAGAGTCGTGTTTCCTAAACGTCAAACCACTAGAACTCGTATTCCGTATGCGAGCACGTAAGAAAATAATCGAGTTAAAGGCATTAATTCGATTTATATCCTACGTGATAAGTAAAATTGATTTAATTAATCAAAAGAGAGGAGCGTATCAGTCTCGTTTCATGGAAACGTCGAATAGGAAGGAAATAGCCTCGAGCGGGATAGTGTGCATGTGCGTGCGTGTGTGTGTGTGTGTGATAGTGGAGAGGGAGGAGACAGAGTGGAAAGGAGACGATCGAGAGTGGCGTGTCAATCCCCTTACCCACGTTCTACGACGAAATAAAATGTAGCGGGTGTCCCGTCCAGTAACCTCCTCCCTTCAGGTAGTCGCTCGAATTCCTGCGGGATTGTTACGAGTAGCGAACCGTGGAATACTTTATAAAGGGACATTGTCGGGGATAACGAGAAATATTATTCGAATAAAATATAAAAAAGAAAAGAAAATTAACAGAGCGAGTTTCGATACGATCGATCATTTTTATTCGACACGATTCTCATTCGACGCACGATCTCAGAGATTTATGAATTTTTCGCGCTTGCACGTTTGTTTATTTATTTTTTATTTATTTTTCTTACAAATACGAACATTACAATATAATATATAATACGCGCGTTATGACATGTTATAATTACTTTTTTGTTTTCTTATACTCACGCGAACACGGAATGACGCGATACAATTTAGAAGGATAAATGACTGTTTCTAATTTATTCGAGGAGCATGAGAGTTAAGCGAAAAGATACTTTAGCGATCGGTAAAGATTGAGATTAGCGTTTCGGAAAACGAATGAACGAGTAGAAATGTCAGAATGAAAGAAATTCCAATAAGAGGAAGGTGGAGACAGGAATGGAATGGAGTGGAGTGGGAATGGGATGGGGATGGGATGGGATAGGGCGGGAGGGGTGGTACGAGGGAGGAAAGAAACGAGCCCATTTTGATAATGGGATCCTATATGGAACGGCAACGTTACCTACGAAGCTTCTCCATAGGGATTTGGCGAACCATCGTCGCCGGATCACTGAGAATACTGGGGAATGTCTAGTTACGTACGTGTGAGTTCAGTAAAACACATACCAACGTACGTACACACATACACACACACACATATATATATATACATATTCGTGTGTCCTTTTTCAGAAAAAAAAAAAAAAAAAAAAAAAAAAAAAAAAAAAAAAATGCTTTTCCTCTTCGGGTTATCGACTTGTGGTGGATTCCGAGAAGAAAAATCGTCCTCGAGCCCGGGGGTTCTCTGTGTCCATTTCTTATGTCCAAACGTCTAAACCGTAATATTAACGTTTATTATATCGTTCGACTTTCTCCATATGTATATATATATATATATATATATATATATATATATATATATATATATATATATATAAAATAGGATATGTATTTCGCGAATCTCTCTCTATTTAAGTAGAAGAAATTAGAGCGAGTAAAATTCAATTGGAATTTTAAAGGATCGCGACTAAATGGAAGACTCTACTACGTGGTAAGGCTCTACGCGAACCCTTTTCATTAAGCACGCTTCATTCGACGGTAGAGTCGTTAACACTCATTCCTTCTACTCCGAAAGAAAGAAAGAAAGGGAGAAAGAAAGAAAAAGACGGATAGGTAGATAGATAGATAGATTAGATAGATAGATAGATAGATAGATAGATAGATAGAGAGAGAGAGAGAGAGAGAGAGAGAGAGAGAGAGATAGAGAGATAGACAGAGAGAAAAAAAGAGAGAAAGAAAGAGTGAAAAAGAGAAAGAGAGAGAGAGAGAGGCAAAATAAAAGTTAGTCCTGCATGACATTGCGGTTTACACTGAACCTTCTGGCTGCCTAACAGGGTGAAAGAGCGAGCGAGCGAGCGTGAGTGAGTAAGTGAGAGAGAGAGAGAGAGAGAGAGAGAGAGAGAGAGAGAGTGAGAGGTTAATTTTAACGAATTCAACGAAGCAAGAGAGGTCGGAGTTTAACAGGATAAGCTAATTGTGGGGTATTGGCTAAGAAGTCGAGAGAAAATGAGAAAGAGAGGAAGAGACCGAGGGTGGTTCGGGATGGGACGGGGGTGGGGGTGGGGGTGGTATGAGACGAAGAAATGGCAGAGGTCTACTCTTCTTATTCTTCTCCTTCTTCTTCTTCTCCTCCACGATGCGCTCTTCTTCTCTTCTCTAGTCGACGAGGATCGTTAGCAGACGGTAGGCGACCGGAATCACAATGCAGTTCCTTACGAGAATTAGATACCAACACAGAGTTAACCCTCCCCATCCTCCCTCCCCCCAACACCCTCCCACCGTTATCCTTTTACTATTTTCCAACGGGTGGCAGGGTGAAGGGGGGAAGGTGAGACGGGGTTAACAACGGTGGGGTTCCCACCATTTCGATCCTTCGAAGGACAAAATGAAGAAGCGTTAAAGGACTCGGCGAAAACGCTCTTGGTGTCTATCGTGACATTTATATATATATATATATATATATATATATATATATATATATATAAATTCGAACGAGGTCGAATCAACTGTTTCTCAATTCTCAAGGTAGGATTAAATCGTTTTAACGCGTTAATATCACTACTATTACTATCATTCCTATTACTACTATCACTGCTACTACTATTACTGCTTAATAGCTTAATAGCTTCTTGATAATCGAGAAGGACAACTTTTT
>OU426866.1:4638101-4650601 GCA_911387685.1 Dolichovespula media
CGAAAATAACTGGGTTACCTCGCCATAAAGGGAGCACTAGGAGTCTACACGGATTTAAGAGTACTCGGAGTATCGTAGGATATAATAGCGTAAACCATTCGTCGTCGCAACGATAGAGTCATCCTCGTCGTCGTCGTAATCGTCGTAGTCGACGTTACATCAAGTTGTTCCATTCGTTCGAAGCTGTTCACCGGGACGTAGTAAAGTTTGCAATAAATTCAGAGTACGGAGGTCAGGCGATTGTGTCAGAGGAGAAAAGAGGAAGAAAGAGAGAGAGAGAGAGAGAGAGAGAGAGAGAGAGAACAAGAACGGAAAAAAGAAAAGAGATAACTTCTTCTCACCCTTCTTCTCTATTGTAAAAAATTTACCGATTTTCTTCGTGATGGGGTGGGGGTGGGGACGGAAAGAAGCGTCGAAATTTTGTAGGGGCATTTAAAATCTAAAATTTATCGGCGATTAATTGCGCCGACGTTTACAGGTTATACCCACCGCTTTTCTTCGCGTAGTTAAACGGGATGGTAAAATCAACAAAACGACCTAGCAAAGAGGACAGAGATTATCGACTCTACCGTCACCACCGAGCTCCCTCTTCCTCTTCCAACGACCATACCCGAGTATGTTTGCTCGTTTGATTTGCTTACGAAGGAGTAAAGCGAGAGAGATAGGGATAGAGAGAGAAGGCCTCCTCGTGGGGTCGTCGGAGCGGATCATCTAGTCGTTGGGGTGCGTAAGCTTAAGCTTGTACGTAAACGTGTAGGTCGAGAAGGAAGTTAGGAGGTGCTGGGGAGAGAGAGAGAGAGAGAGAGAGAGAGAGAGAGAGAAAGAGATAGGATGGGAAGAGTGCGGAAAGGGAAAACGAGTGTTGGGAGGAGCGGAATTTGCTTTGCAGAATGAACAAGAGAGGTAGAGAAAGAAAGATCACGCGGAATCACATACGTATAAGTACCAGAGAGAGAGAGAGAGAGAGAGAGAGAGAGAGAGAGAGAGAGAGAGAGAGAGAGAGAGAACGGAAAAGAGGAACCGACTGTGGTGGGTGGGATGCGAGGGTGTATGTGTGCGAGAGAAAGAGAGAGAAAGAGGAGACGGGGAGGATGGTGGACCGAGGCTGTCCGCAATTAAAATAATTCCCTTTCTGCCTGCAGCCGAGCGGAAAGAACTTACCAGCACCCTTCACGCGGGTACCCCCAGGGTCCTCCACCTACCTCTTTCTCTTCGTTTCTCTACCGACAACCACACACTCCTCTCATTGGTGGTGGGTGGCCCACCTCCATATACCTCTACACCTCGTCTCGTCGTCCCTTAGCACCGTTTCTGGTAAGCATAGCTATTTTAATTGTGTTGTCCTCCAGCAGGATGACCAGTCCGTACTGGGGTGGCGTACGGAATGAACGTGGCCTCTTCTCTCTAACCCACCACCACCTCCACGTCTCTCTCTCTCTCTCTCTCTCTCTCTCTCTCTCTCTGTCTCTTTCTCTTTCTTTCTCTCTCTCTCTCTCATATCCCAAAAACCCCGAGTATGTGGCTACGTTATTATGGTTTTGCTAGCGCAAGAATACCGCCCGAGAAACCGTCGGGCAAGACAGGGTAAGTCGGGAGGGAGGGTTGGGGTGGGATGGAATGAATGCATCGAGGGATAAGAAATTTTACTACCACCATCTACGCGGCTAATGTAATATTCCATCGAAGCGACGAAAAGGACGGTTGAAGAAGAAAGGTGGAAATTATGAATAATATAATATATATATATATATATATATATATATATATATATATATATATATACATATACATATACATATACATATACATATACATACATACATACATACATATATATATATATATATGTATGTTTGTGAATAACTTTGTACCATGCGATGACATTCGCGGTAACGTTCTCTCTCTCTCTCTCTTTCTGTCTCTCTTTGTCTCTGTCTCTTTTTTACGGTAGAACGATTAGGAAAGAAAGCTGACGTGACTGGGACGAATAGAAAAGACGAGACACAACCGACCCGGTTAAACAAGACTATCCCCATCCCTCCCCCCGACCCCATGTTAACAAAGCGTCACCATAGACGTGTTCCGGCGAACGACGTACGGACGTTTAATCGCTCGTACTCGCGCTTCAAATTAATCCGAGCGAGTTCTCGGTTAACCTTTTCAAAACGGGGCAGTGGGGGGAAAAAATAACTAAACGCATCGCGACTGCGAGAAGAAACGGCGAGCTGGAACAGCGGCTTGCAGAGTACAGAAGGAGAGAGAGAGAGAGAGAGAGAGAGAGAGAGAGAGCGAGAGAGAGAGAGAGAACGGTAAGTAACATTATACCAGCCACCTACCAACGACAGCCGCCAATGGTTACAAACGTTTCAACAAACGGGGCGTTTTGCATTCGCGGCTCTTTTCACAGTCGAGTCGAGTCGAGTCGAGTCGAGTTGAGTCGAGTCGAGCCATGGTCCGCGATGATGGCACGTAGTTGCCGCAACCACCATTGGTTCAAGAAGATCAAGGAGCTATCCTCGTTCCGTCTGCCGCGCGCAAGAGTGAGTGAGAATGAGAAGAAAGATAAAAAGTGAGAGAGAAAGAGAACTGACGAGGGCTGAACTACGAGTGGCACGGGCGTCCTTCTTGGGGTGGGGTGCGGTGCGGTGCGGTGCGGGGTAGGGTGGTTAAGCGGTGCGGATTAGCGAGGGTAGGTACGCATCGCGCTTATTCAGTAGCTTCTTCGGTCTGAGGAAAAAAAAAAGAAAGAAAGAAAGAAAGAAAGAAAAGGAAGCGCGCGATTTTCGACTCGAAGAAACCTTTCTGCGGATTCAACGACTGGGTAGAAGAGATGAGAGGACTGGGAAGGTGGAGGAAGACGTGCGGCGTACAGGGGGGAGGGAGGGAGGGAGGGAGGTTATGAGAACTCGAGAGCGAGACGTCGCGACGTTTCTATGTTTCCGGCTTACTCTCGCTCGAGAGAACCACCGCGCGATGCAAATATAACGGGGGGACATGGGGCGGGAGGGGACGTTAGCTTTACCCGAAACTATAGTAAATCCAACAGCTATCTTCTACTCGTCTTTTTACTTCCTCTTTACTTCCCCTTGAGACTCTTCCCTTCTTACGTATACGATTGGATACAATCGATAAAAGAAATATATATATATATATATATATATATATATATATATATATATATATATATATATATATATACACACACATACATACACACGTTTATAATTAATCTCGAATAACCGAGCTTCCGATATTGAAAAGAAAGAAGGGGGTCGATCGATTATCACACGCTCGATTGTCCCTCTCCCTTTCTCGTATCTCGTGCGTAGTACCTCAAAGACGATAATAATAATAAGGGGTAGTCGGGGGTGGGCGGGGCGGGAGTAAGCTTGCTTACGCGTTATTAGTAGGGTGAATACGACAAACGTCGTCGGCTCGTTACGTACCAATTAAATACGTGCGGCCGGTCTGCCAAGGATATTAGAGGTATCCGAGCGTGAGCGGTCGGCCGAGGAAAAATAAGTAATTAGAAATACCGCGCATGGATAATATACGGCGCAATTAAGACCAAAAGAGGGCCACCTAGTCGGCACGAACCTCTCTCTTACTCTCTCTCTCTCTCTCTCTCTCTACGCCATCCTTCTCATCCTCCTCGTCCTCTACACCGCACCCACCCCCTCCCACCGTCGGGGTTGCCACGGAGGGGTCGGTGGTGGCGCCGTGTAAAGCGGGGTGGAGCCTCACCAGGATGCGGATTCATAATTAAACACGCCCTTAAAACAAAATCATTACGGTTGTTGCCGGCTGGGCCGGCTTTTCTCTACCCAACGCTTGTCCTCCCATCATTCCTTTCCCCTTCCCTCCGGTCCACCACCACCACCACCACCACCACCTCCACCACCAGCACCGTCACCACCAACGCCACCATCACCACCACCCACCTCTAACCCACCCGTCGGTATTCCTACTCTTCGCGCTTCGCCTTCCTCCCCACCCCCGCCCCCGCTAGCAACCCCCGACCCACCCGTTAGCTGGCTTATCGCGACGAAGAGAAAGATGGTAAGAAGAGACGTCGGTGCCGTACGAAAGGGGCGGCATGAAACGGCCAACGGAGGTGGTTTTCGTCGATGTCCTCTTCTTCTACCCTTCCTTCGTCTCCACTCCTCGACTCTCCACAAATCTCCTCTCCTCTCCTAACGTCTCATCTTCTTATTCTCCTAGACCACCGTAAAAGGTTCTCCCTTCTACGTTTGCGCGGTTACTATCGTTGCCGTTTCTACATCTCTTACGAACATTTCCCCATATAGCAACGGCAAACAGTAAACGCAAATGTTATAAGGTATATCACACAGAAGCCGGTACACGCCTTCGCCAAACGGAGAACTACATACGTACGTTCAGATTATCATTCCACCATGGGAAAGATATCACCGATGATACTTTCCATTTACTTACTTACTTACTTACGTACGTACGTACTTACTTACTTACTTACTTACTCGAGAACACCAACGCCAACTTTCTAAACCCTTTGGGTATCCTTCGAAACGATTATTACTTTACCCCTATCGATCGATCGATTAAACGTTCAGACGACGATCGTTCTCGTCGAAATTGTTCTCTAATATCTTTAACTTTTTTTTCTCTGTTTTTTTTTTTTTTTCTCTCTCTTTTTTTTTTTTTTTTTATTGTAACGACGAAGCTAGCACATAGCCCCATACGTTATATAAGATTGGATGGAATTCGTTTCCATTGTAAATTTCATCTCTCTCTCTCTCTCTCTCTCTCTCTCTCTCTCTCTCTCTCTCTTTGTCTTTCACATCATGGTTGTTAGGTGATGCTCGGGCTCATCTAAATCGAGCAAGTGGATTCTCACGTAGGGGTTATACAAAACGACGTTCTAGAATCTCGAAACGACAGTCCCGTACGTCTCCGGTACGGCATGGAGTACCCGGGAAGGGGTTGCAGGGTGTGGTAGTGGTGGTGGTGGTGGTGGTGGCGGTCGGTCGGTCGGTAAGAGGGGTTTGTTGGGGGAAGGGGAGGGGGTGGCTGCGCCGTGCTCACGCTCGAGAACGCTCCTGTGGATTGCCGCCTGAGTCGGCGGCGGACTTTCTCTCCCGGCGAACACGGTGGAATAGGGTGGGATGGGATGGGATGGGGTGGGGTGGAGTGGGGCCTGGCCTCGATGTTAGTCCTTCTCCGCACACCTCTCCGTGGGGGTTTGCGTCGCGGAGCTACGATAGGGGGTTGGGCATGCGAACCTACCGAGGCATTCCTGGATTCAAATTGGTACCACCCACAGAGTCCATCGCGCCGGTCCGGTTTCGCCCTGCGAGACCGAAGTGCCTTCGCTATTTTCTCCTACCAGCGACTAGAAGGCCAGTCGAATCTTTCCAGATCTTCCCACACCCTCTCTCTCTCTCTCTCTCTCTCTCTCTCTCTCTTTCTCTCTCTGTATCCTCCTCCCCGCCCTTTTACCCGTTCTCACTCCCCTTCCGTACAATCCACCCACGCACACACCCACCCATCAAATTTTTACCATAACATCCATTCCCGATTGCTCGAAACCGTCGATTGGTCATCGACGATGCGTCCCCTCTCTCTCTCTCTCTCTCTCTCTCTCTCTCTCTCTCTCTCTCTCTCTCTCTCTCTCTCTCTATCTATCTATCTATCTATTTATCTCTCTCTCTCTCGCTATCTATCTATTTCTCTCTCTTTGCGGATATTCGTTAAGAAAATAAACTTCAATTTATCTCTCTCTCTCTCTCTCTCTCTCTCTCTCTCTCTCTCTCTCTCTCTCTCTGCTTTTTATCCTCCTTAATTCTTTTTTCTTTAATTAGAGAGAGAACTCCTTAAACCCGACGAACATAAAACGCGGAATTCTCGTTGGACATTGGAGAATTTATTAATCATCGAAAGTATTCGTAATCGTAAATTCCAAAGAAGGGTCCCTCCGAGTGCTAGAAGATAGGAAAGAAAAAAATGATGGGACAGGAGGGATGGGGTCGGGGGATCGGTGGGGGCGGGGGGATTAGAAATATTAGAGTTTACACGTTCTAATTAAAGAAAAGAAAAAAAAAAAAAAAAAAGAAAAAAAAGAAAAAGAAAAAAGGATGAGGAAGAAGGAAAAGAAAAGAGAAAAAAAATTTATAATAATAACGAGACGTTGGTAAAAGATTTAGTTGAAATTTCAACGTTGCCATGGAGTAACTAGGGTAGGGTAGGAAATCCAAATTCTTGATATTTCTAGGATCACGTAGCCCGTTTCTCATCGTGGCCATTGTCAGAAGTAGAAGTAGAAGTAGAAGTAGAAGAGGAGGATGAGGATGAGATGTAGGAGGAGGAGGAGGAAGAGGAGGTGGAGGAGGTGGAAGAAGAAGAAGAAGAAGAAGAAGAAGAAGAAGAAGAAGAATAAGTAGTAGTAGTAGAAAGCTGAGAGACGTGGTAGAGGAATGTGAAAGGCAACGAAATGAAACGTTCGCAAACGAGTCACGATCTCCTAATTAGGAGGCTAAATACCGCTGACGTTTTTTGTCGTTGCAATATTATCATATTTAGTATGCGTACTTAGAAAGCCAGCTTAAATAAGCCCGGAGACCTACCGTACAACGCCGTGAGCTTCAGCCCGGGTGAAAGCACGAAGTCTAATAAGTTCCACTGGTCGAGTTGCAGGAGGCAGACTACTGCTATAGGCGAGCGCGCGCATCGTATTTCTGCACCATGGGAGAGAGAGAGAGAGAGAGAGAGAGAGAGAGAGAGAGAGAGAGAGAGAGAGAGAGAGAGAGAGAGAGAGAGAGAGAGAGAGAGAGAGTGAGAAAGAGCTTTAACTTCCCTCGTCCGAGCGTTCAGTTCGTTTAGTTTTGTTTTATTTGAGGAACAACGTGACGAGACCATTCCTTCATCCCTCACCCCTTACGTCCTCCATCCTTCATCCTCCATCCTCCATCCTCCATCCTCCATCCTCCTCCGATCGGTCGCTCTGGTATATCCCTGTCGTCGTTAATTTACGACGTATCCATCATTTTCCTCTGTCTTCTTTTCTTTCGTTTTTGGTTTATTTTTTGTTCGGTTTTCTTTTTTTTCCTTTCCTTCGTTCGTTCGAGCATCGAACAAAAGTACGTACCCATAGGTTCTTTCGTTCCTTTCTTCCCTCCCACTACCTCCCACTCCCTCACAACCCGTCTAGTTACGCGATACGACACGCGGTACTCCTCCTGTAGTATAGTACGTCGATGTTTCCGATGCCAACCTTCTGCTTTCGATTCCTAAAACTCACGGGCATTGAAATCACTTCCCCACGGTCTCTCACGTTCGAACAGTTATTCGCTTCGGTCAGGGTTACGGAACGAACGAGTGATCGATCACGAAACAATCATATCTCGTCGATCTGATTATAATTCGAGTACGCGTCCTAGTCCGAGACCGTCCTAACGCACGGTGGATACTTTTTAGTAATCCCATCACTATTGGGGTAGTAATTGGTGGACCTAAGGATGGATGATGAAAATTTTACTCATAGTAGGAAGCTACGAGGGAAGTGCATAATAAAAAGTTTCGACTTTCCTTTCTTACTTCTCTTTCCATTTTTTTTTTATTTTTTTTTCTCATCTTATCTTCTCTTCGCAAATCGCGCGGAATTAATAAGGTTGAAGAAAGAAAGAAAGAAAGAAAGAAAAAGAAAACAAGGGAGAAAAAAAAGTCATACCAGGTGATGGTTGGTGGTGGTGGTGGTGGTGGTGGTGGTGGTGGTGCAGGTGAAACCGTCCGGAGATTCCCGGGTTATACCCGGTGTGTTTCTAATTTAGCGAGACGCGCAAGGACTTTGCGTCTGAGGCCGAGGCTAACTGCTAATTTAAGGGTTAATTCCTTGGGAGACAAGTTGGCAGAGTTACGGCGAAAATATTCATGGCATTATGCATACGCTTAGGCGGACGTGGCGTCACTAATAAAAATTAAAAAGTCTAATTGCGAGAGGTCGCCTTAGCGGCATTAAGACTCCTATCAATTTCCTTCCGTCTTTCTTGCCACGGGAGTTGGGCGCTGTAGCAAAAGGCAACACGCCGACGTTAGAGAGAACCCGGCGAACTTTTGTCCCCGGCATTATAATATTATTCCCTAAAATGTTGCATTTATAATGCGATCTTTTGCGCTTCCAGACGTGGGCTGGGGGTGGGGTGGGGGTCGTGGAGGTGGATGCCATAAGAACGAAGACGTTAATTATCTTGGAACATTAAATATTTACGGTCTATGTATTATTCGCACGCCTTCTCTCATCTCTTTCCCCACCCCCACCCCCTCCCACCCCTCGATTGTCCGTGAAAAATATCATTTTAACCCTCCCCACCCTGATCCACCATCATCCCACCCTTCGAACGAATCACGTTTCAATCTTATTCGTCAGTTGTCGAAGCCTAACCCAATTACGTAGGGTTCGGAATGTTCAACCGACTACGAGGGAAAAATGAAGAGAGAGAGAGAGAGAGAGAGAAAGAGAGAGAGAGAAAAAAAGAGTTGTCGGAAACGACGACGTAAAGGACGTAGAGAGAAAACGATATGCTTGGGGTGATAGCGGCGTCGGAACGAATAAAGTTCAACCCCTTTTTTTTTTTCTACGTCCTCTCGACGCGAAACTTTTCAACTTTCAAACCTTCCGATTGGACCAGACGTCGAAACCTTCGAAAAAGAGATTCGATCTTTCTTTTTGTCTTTTCTTTTCTTTTCTTTTTTTTTTTTTTTTTTTTTCATTCGAAATAATTCCGCGATCGACTGACTTATCGACTATTCTCAATCGACGTTTATCGTAACTGTCCGTACGATTAGTTTAACGTCGATCGTTCCGAACGCTTTACGATCCTAAAGCTCGTTTGATCGTCCATAGGAGGCGGGGGGAGGGGGAAGGAGGGTATAGGGAGAGGAGGTTGAGACCATGACGATTAGAATTATCGGTCATAATTGTAGGACGTCTCGACGAAAAAAAAAGGTAAAAAAAAAAAAAAAAGCGAAAAATTAATTAGAACTACTGCATCATAATACGAATTTTTCCAACGTCCTCGGACAAGGTAATTAAAAATCATAACTCGAACGTATGATAAAGCTATCATAACGTGGATCTATCCTCTTTGCGGTGCAATAACCCGAGCGCGAAATCGTTGTCATTATAAAAAGGCAACGAGGGGGTAAGTTCCATCGTAGTTTTACGATAGTAGAAGAGTGGCATGTTGTTCCTGAGTGTTACAGAAAACATGATGGGGGTGGGAGAGAGGGCGGATAGGCAGGGAGACAGGCAGGGAGGGGTTTGGCCTTTCTAAAAAATAAAGAAAATTTATTTGAGTAATTTGAGTGGAGGCCACAACGCATACACACACACACACACACACACACACGCACACATATTACACGAAAAGAGAGAGAGAGAGAGAGAGAGAGAGAGAGAGAGAGAAAGAGAGTATGTTCAGAAGGTGCAATCGTGTCCCTCATCTTGCAGGAGGATCTACTTGGGTAGTGAGGTACCGGCACCTTTTGCTATAACTATCACTAATACCACTACTGCTAGCAGTATCAATAGCAGTAGTAGCAGCATCAGTAGTAGTAGCAGCAGCAGCATCAGTAGTAGCAGCAGCAGCAGCAGCAGCATCAGGAGTAGCATCAGGAGGAATAGCAGTAGCAGTGGTAGTAGTAGTAGTAGTAGTAGTAGTAGTAGTAGTAGTAGTAGTAGTAGTAGTAGTAATAGTGGTAGTGTCAGTAGCAGTATCACTACGACTACCACCATCGCCATCACACCCCTACTAGGATCAGGGACAGTGTCGTCGACGAGAGTGGCAATATAGTTTCCCTAATGGCGCTTTAAAAAAATCTTAAAAAGACGATATTAAGAATGTGACTAAGGTGGAAAGAGGCCGATGGGATGATGGGAGAGGGTGAGGGGGGAGGAAGAGGGTTTGGACGGTTGGAGGGTAAAAAGAGGAAGAGGAAGAGGAAGAGGAAGGTGAAAGAAGGAACGAAAGAGAGAGAGAGAGAGAGAAAGATGACAAGGTCCTACCAAGTCGGAAGGTGTCGGAAGTGGAGGGTTTTGAACGTAGCTCTCGTTGTTGAGAAAGAAAGAAAAAAAGAGAGAGAGAGAGAGAGGAGAGATAGATATAGAGGGTGTACGAGGAGTCTGGTTAATCGCCCTAAGACAACCGGAGAAATGAGTGAACAGTGAACGCGAGGGATGGGATGGGATGGTGGGAGGAGGAGGAGGAGAAGGAGGACCGGCCCGGGGTGGAATTTAAAAGAGCGTCGAGTGGCAGGGAAAAGTGGGAGCAGGAAAAAGAAATGCGAAGAAATTAAAGATGAACCTTCAGCGAAATGGGGCGTGAGTTTATATAAGGGTCTTCTCTATCTCTCTTGCTCTCTCTCTCTCTCTCTCTTTCTCTTTCTCTTTCTCTTTTTCTCTCTCTCTCTCTCTCTCTCACGACTCGACTCGAGACTTTCGAGACACTCGTGCTACTTTGCGACTCCGCTTTTATAATCGCGTACGGTACGTCCATCTTTGTCACAAGTCGATCGACCATTTCCCCCGCCCCACCCACCCAACGAGACAGACAGAGAGAGAGAGAGAGAGAGAGAGAGAAACGGGGAAAAAAGTCGAGCTTTCGCAAAAAGATATTTCCACCTCTAATATATAGGACGACGAAGACGACGATGAGATTGTTAGGCAGGTAGGTAGGTTGTTAGGTAGGTAGGTAGGTAGATAGGTAGGTAGGTAGGTAGGTAGTCCTTAAGAGCGATGGATAAGGTTACCGTATTTTACCGAAGCCTTACGAAAGAGGAGACGACGATCTTAGTTGGATACCTACTGAATACAAAATATCAATCAGCAGTCGTCGGAGGAGGTGGAGGAGATTCGGGGAAGGAAGGGTCGAGGGTTTGAGGGTCGAGGGACGGGACGGGGGAAAGGGACGGAGAAGAAAAAAGGGACGTACCGACTCTGCGAGAAAAATACTCGGTAATTACAACGAGAGTCTTCATCCTCCCCCCCCCCTTTTTCTCCCTTCTTCTCGCCTACCAACCCACCCCCTCGGCCACCCTTATCGACGACGATGAAGTCCCCAATCACGACTAAATTTCACTCCTGCCGAGAGATTTCGATATTTTTCTCCTCTTTTTTAATTCTATCTCTTCTTTTTCTTTCTTTCTTTTTTTTTTCTTCTTTTAAGGACTGCGTTTTCTCCATCCCCTTTTTCTCCACGACTCCAATCCCCCACCACGCTGCTCATCCTTCTTCGCGCGAGAAGGCCGCGACAGAAGAGGGATTATATTTATCGTACATATTATAATGATATTTAATACGAGTGTATTTTAATGGATGAATGTTACAAATATGTACAAAGAAAAAAAACACACACACACACACACACACACACACACGGAAAAAGAACGATCTAAACGTGTTAGATTCTTCGGTTCTCTAATTCTTTCGCGCGTGCGTGCGTATGTTCGTTCGTGTACGCGCGTTGTATGCGTCTCTCTGTATGCGTTCTTAGAGCATATCCCAAAGTATACATACCCGTTCGAGGTCAGAAAAATCTAACTCACGGTTCTCCTTCGTGGCAAAAGCTTGGAAGGGTGTGGTGGGGGGTGAAGGAAGGCGCACGCCGTATTATAACGAATCCTCGCGGAAATTAAAGGTAGAAGGGACCTTTATGGTATTCTCAAGGGAATTCATACGTACGTACGTAGCCGGTTAATTACGAAATTCAAATTAACGCGAAAAAATAGCGGATCCTGAGGGTTCCCGCCGACGTTTTTTAAGGATCTACCCAGGTTTTTTTTAAGGCTACAGACTCGCCTACTTATTACGTTTCTCGGTGGCTCGCGGAGAGTACAACACGCCAGTCCGTTTTATTTACCCACTCGTGGTTTTAATTATCTACCTTTTCCGTATACTCTTCCCGCCCGCCCACCCCCTCCCCCCGCCGTTACACACAACGGACGAAAAAGTAATCTTGAAAGGTATGTGCGATAGAGAATAAGTTTGCGAACACACTCTCCCTAGGTCTAATGTCAACGCTCGACGAATGTCTATTGACACACACACACACACACACATACATACATATAACCCGATGTTTACCTCGATATTATATTATTTTATTAATATCTAACCTTTTGGAAAAGTTTCATTTTGGCCTTCGAATAATTAAAAACCTTTGTGCTTTAAGACGCGACCGGCCAGACGCAAATCCTGACGAAATAACGTGTCAGATTCTCTCTCTCTCTCTCTCTCTCTCCCTCCCTCAGTCTCTTATTCTCTCGTTCTTTCTCGTCGCACTACAGGCCGACACAAAGCACGAGCAGTAACAGCAACAGAGATGAATTTATCTTATATATTTTACAGAAGGCATTGAAGGGAAGGAACGAAAGGGGAGGGGTAGGTCGAGGGATACGAGTCGGACGTGAATGTAGGGGTTATCAGGGTGGTGGTGGGGTGGAGATGAGGTATGTGAAGGTTTAATCGA
>OU426866.1:4658101-4678101 GCA_911387685.1 Dolichovespula media
GTTGGTTGGTTGGTTGGTGTAAGAGAAGTCTCGAGAAGTCTCTTCCAAGAACAACCCCTGGCAATAAGAAGAAGAATACCGGAGGAGGATGAGGAGGATGAAATGGAGCCGGGAAGGGGTGGGAACGGGGTGAAGGGCGGGTTATTAGCGTGGAATTATTGTCATTGCGAGAGCTTCGCCAGATCCCTTTTAACTCTTCGCTTATAGGCTATACGAAGCAGCGATAATGGGCGAATATACGCGGTGCGCCGCGGCGTATCGTCTTGTTTCCGATGGTATTTCGGTATAGAGCTTACACACGGACGGTGCCATCCTGTCTCCGTGTGTTTTTGTGCGTGCGTGCGTGCGTGCGTGCGTGTGTGTGTGCGCGCGCGCGTGCTCAGCTTTAACGCTTAATACGACGACGACGACGAAGCGGTGTTCTCTAGCCGATCGTCGGGATTTCGAAGCTCGCTTCCTTCCAAGACGAAGGAGAATGTTTCGCATTTTAACGGGCACCCTTGACAATGGGAACTCTCACCCTCCTCTCGTACCGTACACCATCCCCTCCCCCTACTATCGCTCAACGCCCATACCGTTCTGTTGTCTCCCTCTCCCTCTCCCTCTCTCTCTCTTTCTCCCCTATCCCTCCTCCCCACCCCCCGTTTTCCTTCGGTCATTCTCTTATACGACTCTTCGCGAAGAAGACAGATAAAGGAAGTTACTTCGGGGATAATCCTTTGGCCGATCTTTCGTCTTCAACAAATAACCCCCTTTTGTAATGCCTCTAACCCCCACCCCATTCTATCCTAATATTACTATTACAATAATAAAGCTACGTTAAGTTTTATTGTTACGGCACTCCATTCATTTCATCCTTTCTCTCTGTTTTTATATTTCTTCCCTTTTTAATCATTTCTTTCAGGCGACAAGTGAATAAAAGGGTAAAAGTAAATTATACGCGTATTGTACGATACGTAAATACGTACGTACGTACGTGGGTGTATTTATTATAGTTACACGTACGCTTGTACTAACGTATCGTACAGGTATATACAGGTATAATGAACATCCCCCGAAGTTTAATACTCGAAGAGTATCCCCTATTCGACGATAGGGGGGAGGGGGAGGGGGAGGGGGAGGGGGTTGAAACGAAAATAGACCGTTTTTTTCTTTCTTTTTTCTTATACCTCGACGTTCGTTACTTCATTTTATTTCATTCAATTAGTAATGACAATTTTGATAAATGGCACGAAAGAGAAAGAGCGAGATAAAGAGAGGGAAAGAAAGAGAGAGAGAGAGAGAGAGAGAGAGAGAGAGAGAGAGAGAGAAACGTTTCGGAGAGGGTGGTTTGTTAGCTGTACGCATTCGAGTCTCGGTATATGCATATACCTACCTATTAATAAATGAGTGTGGAGCGAGGTGCGAGATTGTTCACGCACTCTTTCTCCTTTTTTCTCTCTTTGCTCCTTTTTCTCCCGCTCCCCTCCCGTTCCTTTTTTTCTTCCTTTCTTTTTTCTTTTTTTTCTTTTTTTTTTTTCCGTTTTCAAGAGCGTGACATTCGAGTGTGTTCCTAGCGCGTACGACGATAGGGCGGGAAGGGGTTGGGAGCGAATAATGCGCGAGAGAAGAGAGAAAATGTATCCGTACCAGAGCGCGAACGAAATACGAATACGTGCAGAGACAGAGAGAGAGAGAGAGAGAGAGAGAGAGAGAGAGAGGAAGAAACGAGGGGGTTTGGGGTGGTAGGTGGGGGTGGGGTGAAGCGGCCGATGTCTACCACAAAAGCCATTGTCCGCCACTTACTGAATTCGTCGAGCCTCCCTTCCTCTCTCTCTTTCACCCTCTCTCATTCTCTATCTCTCTTTCTCTCTCAGTACAGTCGCGCGTATACAAGGTTTCCTCTCTCACTTACTCTCTCTCTCTCTCTCTCTCTCTCTCTCTCTCTCTCTCTCTCTCTCTCTCTCTCTCTCTCTCTCTCTCTCTCTCTCTCTCTCTCTCCTCTCGTGGTACCGATGTAAAACACTTCCCGTGAATTTTATTGCACTAGGTACGTACGTACATACCACTCTTCTTTATATGGTTATACCTACCTACCTACCTATCTACCTACCTACCTATCTACCTAACCCACCACCACCATCGCCACCACCATCGCCACCACCATCGCCACCTCTTGTCCTCCAACGACCCCAGTGCGTATCTGAAAAATTATCTCCCCAAACAAAATCTATAACATAAAGTTAATCTGGTAGTACGTTATCCGCCAACGATCGCGTATAAAGGGATTATTAAATATTCAATGGTTAATATCCTATATGGTTACGATAGCTGGATAGATGGATAGATAGATCGATATATTAGATTGTTCGATACGAACGTATACGTAGAAAGATTAGAAGAAATATTCAATGGATGCTGATAGATGATTTATATTTATTTCAAATGGATATTAAATTCGTAACATGAGGATACACGTGCAAAACACTCTCGGACGAGCCGTCGTTCGTTGTATTATATTTTGCAAAAGAAAAAGAGAAAGAAAAAGAAAAAAAAAAAAAAAACAAACAAAACCCAACAAAAACCTAATTTCGTTTCTCTCGTCTCTTCCACGTTTCTTTTTCTTTTTTTTTTTTTTCTTGCTAGTAGCTAGTTTCTTCTTCTTCTTCTTCCTGATTTTTTCTTTTTTTGTTTTCTTCTTTATGAAACTCGTGTCTCTTTCCAACGAACGAATTGAAAAGGTCCGAGTGGGTTATGGGTTGAACCCGAACAGCGAGTGACCTCTCGCTTTTACGTTTGCTTATACTTTTCGGCGAAAAGCCGAGCAGCAGTTCTCGTAGATTTCCGTCTCCCTCCGCCAACCCCCTCTCCTCTCTCTCTCTCTCTCTCTCTCTCTCTCTCTCTCTTTATCTTTATCATTCCCCGATCTTTCTATCTCTTTCTTTCTTCCAAAAACGTGAGCGCCAACGGTCTCTCCCGACGTGGGAAAGCGCGAGCACCGTACTCACAAACGTCACCGTAAAATTACTTTTTAATTATCGTCGAGCGGATTTCGCTTATTACACGATATTCCCCCGCCCCCTTCCCCGCACCCAACCCCTCCTACCCACGCCACCGTTCCTTTCCTCTAAAACCTGAGACGGTCCGGAATTCGCTCGGATTTTCTATCCCGGGTTCGCGGCTACGTTGACCCTTTACGACCCCGAGACCGTAGCAGTCTCGTAGCACTACTTTTAATTTAGATAAGACTGTCCTTTTTGCCGGGTCTCGGGGGCTCCGCATAGCAATTAGAAAAGCTCGCGTGTCCAGTGGGAAGTTGGGTGGGTGGTTAGGTGGGTGGGTTGGATTGGGCTGGGTTGGTTGGTAGGTGGGTAGGGTAGAGGAGCAACCAAAACCAAAATGCATCGTTTTGTTTCTCCCAAATTAAGTATCACCGACATTCCTTTCCTTTCATTTCTATTCCGCTCCCTCCCAACCCTCCCTCTTTCACCCTCTCTCTCTCTCTCTCTCTCTCTCTCTCTCTTACACACTCTTTCTCACATTCGTATTGAATAAGGACGCTCGACATGATTTCAAAAGGGATCACACTTATTCAATCCTTCTCGATAATCGTTTCATAAAAGTACGAATTTCGAAAAGGACGAATGTAACACTACAGCGCTTTCGATCGAAAGAAAAGGCGTTTAGGATAACTTCGATTTAGGATAATTTCGAATTTCGTAGAGAAAACGAATGGACGTCGTGTATCTCCGTACTTACTCGCGAAATAAATAAGTAAGTAAATAAGCAAGTAAGAAAGTAAGGAAGGAAGGAAGTAAGTAAGTAACGAAAGGAAGTAAGTAAGTAAGTAAGTAAACTAAAGGAAGTAACTGAGGTAAGATTTCCGAGGTAAGAAAAGTATTATTCTCGCGATCGCGATGAGAATGGGTTCGTTCTAGAAGAACGTTATCTCGGCGACAGCTCGGACGATTCGTTTGCCCGGCGGTAAATTCGCGAATTAAAGAACTTATTCCATTTGGGCAGCCAAAGGGGTGTGAACGTTTTCGCGTTCGCATTATCTCTCTCTCGTAGCGCGGAACAACCGGGGGGATAGAAGGACGGGACGGAAACGGGAAAAAGGAAGCCCTCGGGATAGAAGGGCTCCGTTATATATATATATATATATATATATAACGGAGAACGCGGTTCGAGGGAGAAAGAGAAAGAGAAAGAGAAAGAGAGAAAGAGAGAGATAGAGGGAGATAGAGAAAGAGGGAACGCGTTTAGACGTTCACCCCGTTCCGCTGGTAACAAAGATAACTCTATGCAATAAAAATGATTCAAAGTTTCCCGCGGCGGACGGTGGTTCCGATGGCGGAGCGGTTGACAATGGTGCGTCTTTGTGTCTCCGTCCCTACCCCTCTACCCTCCTACGCCCTCACCCAACCACCCACTCTCGCCTCTCGCTAACGCTACTACCTACAGACCCTCCATCTCCTCTCCTCCTACCTCCTACCACCTCCCTGTCTCCCATCCACCCCTTCCACCCTTTCTCTTTCCATCCTCATCACGCGGTTACTCTCGCCGGCTCTTTTACCTACCTACCCTCCTTCCTCCTCTTGGCACAACCCGGCTCCGCCACCGCCTCGTCTGTCCGTATCCCGCGACACCTATCTTCCGGTTTAAACTCCGTCCCGGTGGTCTGGTCTCTCTCTCTCTCTCTCTCTCTCTCTCTCTCTCTCTCTCTCTCTCCTTCTCTCCTCCGCACAGCACAGAGGAACCTTGCTAACTTTTATTATTTACGACCGATATTTCAGTCGGCCAACTCGCGGCTGATATACGGGCTTTAGGATATTCTTGAATTACCTGAGGGCCCTTGATAAATTTCTTTCACGAACCGACTTGCTCCCCTCCCCTCACCTCCCACAAGTAAAGAGGAAACGAGGGAAGAAGAGAGAGAGGGGGAGAGAGAGAGAGAGAGAGAGAGGGTGTGAGAAAGACAGAGAGAATGAAAGAACTCGAGTTATATCACCCCCTTTATTCTTTTCAGTGATTTCTCTCGAAAGAACGGATAAGACAGGTTGATCATTGTCCAGGATCGATCTTATTTTCTTTCGTATCGTCTAATCGTTCTCTAACGATTCTATTAAAAAAGAAGTTGCGGTATAGTACATTTCTATATTACGCAATTGTAACGATGATCAATCTCGTTGGTATTAATTCCTAATAGGACGTAAGACATGTTCGCATTGATTCGTGAAAAGAGTTCGGTTAAAAAGGATAAAATCTGAGAGTCAGAGAGAATGAGAGAAAGAGAAAGAGAGAGAGAGAGAGAGAGAGAGAGAGAGAATATGCATCATCGTCACTCATTCGTCCAGCATCCGTATCTTCATCTATCAACTTACGATATACCTACTCTACCTATCTTCCTTCCTTTCTTCTTTCAACCCCTGAACAACCCTCTACTACGAAACTCTTCCTCCTCCTCCTTCTCCACCTCCTACACCTTCACCGAGCGTCTCTCCAACCCAAGCCAACCACCGAACCCAACCCAAGCCAACCTCCTCCACCTCCGCCTCACCCCGTGAAGGGTCTGAATTTGCATTTTATTCGCAGCGTGGACCGCGGGCTCGTGGGTAACGTTCTTCCGCAGCGCGGACATTTATTTTAATTAAATTACTCCGGAGCGTCGAACAACCCATTTCCTATAAATTATCCCCTCACCGCTCTTTTGCGCGACGCGCCGAGGCATTAATGTACCCGCTGATCCCACGTTGTGTGCCATTGAAATGAAATAAAAGCACGGCTGTTACCCGGAGTACGAAAACGTTCTGCTGGTTGGCCCATTCTCACCCGCGGATCCAGTTGAACGGCGCAGTGCTGCTCTACTGTACCTACTACTACTGTCGCTTCCCTTTCATTTACCACGTAATCACTTTCCGCGAGTGTGCGTACGACTACCAAAGACCGATTAACGGACTGGTCAACACCAGGGTGAGAGAAGATCCTTTCTATAAAGATAAACGATATACGTGGGTGTGCGTACGTGCGCGCGTATACGTGGGAAAGGTTGACCCGTTGGAACGTATCTAACATTGACCGATACGAATCATAATTTAATTTATATATATATATATATATATATATATATATATATATAAAATATAGTATATAAATAGCAAATATATATTAAATCGTCAAGGATGAAATTTGTAGAGAGAAACAAAAGGCAAAGTTGGTTGATAACTTACAAATTTCATCCTTGACGACCTGATATTATATTATTATGTACAGTATGTATGTGTGCGCGCGTGTATGTATATATACATGCATAATTTAATATATATATATATATATATATATTAAATTGTATCATTATGTATAATAACACGCACGCACGCACGCTCACAAACGCACATATATTAGTATAAATATATATAATGAACTTTACTATATTTAAACGTAATGAACCCTGCTATTAAATTAATTATATCGACGATTGTCTTAATTCATGTATTTTAAACAACAGATCGTTCCAATTACGTATCCAAAACCTTCGATCACGTTAATAGAATACATCGTTTATTTGTCAAATACAAATGATGACAAATAATTAATGAAAAGTAATCGAACGAGAGAATATACGAATATGTATATATAAATATGTAGATAAACAATTGTAAACATACGACATACATACATACGTACGTACGTACATACATACATACATATATATATATATATATATATATACCGGTCGTCCGCGCGCTCGACGTATAAACGCGCGTGCCGCATGTGCATATAGGTTAGTTTGTTCAGCGCATGCGCGATGAACACGAGGTTAGGTTCTACAAAGCGGTAGAGGTAAACACAACCTCACTCTGTAATGCAATCTTACGTTAGAGTAGATTCTAACGGAGCGGCTATGGGAAATCCAATAACAATAACGACGACGAATAACAAATAGATTAATCTATGACAAACCTGATAAGTGACATCCTCGTCGAATTTACCGCGCGTAGCACCGACATTCAACGTTTGCACGCAACACTTATCCGCGTTCCACACGTACAAAACGTCGTCACGAATTTCCAAAATGTTGTGCGTCTCCTTGGCATTACCGGACAAACTTCTTTTCAATTCCTTGAACAAACGTTTGTCGTTCAAATGCAACGGATCGGTACACGAGGACATATTTTCTTTCGGGACGTTTAAAACGAGGTTAAAACGGACGGATAGACTCAACGCACAACGCGCGCGATAACATTCCAAGCAGCTGATGAGCAGGCCTGCCAATCTATTAAATCTCCAATTGTAACGATCACGTGATTACAATGGCGCCACTTTGTCGGAGATTCAAACGCTTTTAATTGTACTACTTATTACGTCGTCGTATATAATTTATTCTCGTACGTTTGCAGACAAATGTATCTCTATCTCGATAATTATCGCGGTCGGATAATTGAGAATGAGATAATTAATTTTGAGATCGGTTTTTCCTATTTTTTATATTTTTTCTTTTCTCTCTTTTTTTTTGTTAATGAAATTTGTCAAATATTCGTTACTGAAATGAAAAGAGAAAGAGATAAAGAATTAATTACAATAGTTCTTTTATTATTATAACAATCGTGAACGGGAAAAAATATCCTTTACAAGATAGCGTCATAGAGAAAATAGAATTGATTTTAATCCAATAATTCGATAAGTATTTTTCGACGAAGGAAGGCAAAAGAAAAGAAAAAAGATAAAAAATAATAATCGTTCGCGATCAAGGCCCCGGAGGGATTCGAACCCTCGATCTCCTGTTTACTAGACAGGCGCTTTAACCAACTAAGCCACGGCGCCGATGCTTCTAACGTGAAATTATTAAATTTTTAGCATCAGTATACTAGTCCTCGGTTTTATTAATCCACTGTAACGTAATATATATATATATAACTGTAACGTAATATATATATATGAAATGATAACGATATAACTTATCGATTAATCATAATGTAAAAATAGTAATATACACAATCAACGTTTAAATCGTAATGTAAAATAACATAGTCAATATTTTATTCGAGTTCCTTTACATAGTTATATCAATAATAAAAAAAATAAAAAAAAAAAGAAAAAGTAAGAGCAAAAAATTACGCCCCCGGGTGGGCTCGAACCACCAACCTTTCGGTTAACAGCCGAACGCGCTAGCCGATTGCGCCACGGAGGCGATTTGACCGTGATTTTCTTAAAGAGGATAATATCCTACCGATCTACGAAATATCGTCCAGATTTAAAGTGAATGGTAGTATCAGTAGATCGTAAACTAATTCCTTCGACAGTTTCGTTAATAACACGTGCGTTACGTTGATCGTACGAAACACATCCCTTAAAAAAAAAAAAAAAAAAAATTACGTATCAAAGATTATCGATAACAAACGATTGGAATCATTCAACGTGGAAGTCATTATTTCAAAGGAAATAACAATCTAACGCGGTCGTGTGTTTCGCCAAAACGAATTTCGTTTCACCGTGGGGAAAACTAATCTGATATTTAATTTAATCTGATATTAGCCATCGCTGTTTATAATAACGTCGTTAGAAGTACGTACGTATATATATATATATATATATTTGGAAAGTTAAGGCCGAATAATCAGAGAGAAGCACGGAGTATTATTATCGTACCGAACAAAACGGAAATCGAACAGATGCGCGGAGACAAAAAGAGAAGCCTCGATGAAATATCGTTTCGCTAACTGAACCTGAATGAAAGGAGGGTGGTGTTGGTTGTAGAGCAGAGAGAGAGAGAGAGAGAGAGAGAGAGAGAGAGAGAGATATATTATATAGGAGTCGTTGAGTAGAATAGTTGTTATATACGAACGTGAAATAGCTGGCAGTTGCATCGAAACCACACATATATATATATATATATATATATATATATATATACAGTTAATTAAATGGGGTTGGCTCATTAGTAACTGTCTATATGCAAGGCGATGGGCGAGACACGATTGGAGGGTGGTCCCAAGGTGATTTATCCGTCACGATGGATCGCAGATGTTCGACTCGCGTACCTCGTACGCACTATATATGCCGCATCAAAATGGCGCTCGTAATTAGAACGATACACAGAGTTCGTTTAACCGTACGCATAACGAAACTAAAAACAACAATCCGATGGGTCCTTCCTCTGACTTCCTAATTCCTCCTTTTTTCTTCCTTCCATCGCTCGTGCCTCTTTCCCTCTTCTCGCACTTCTCCCATCCCAAAAAACCCCGCCGTCGCACGGTGCATTATCTCGATTAGATTATTTTTCATTGACATTCCAACGCGATAACGTTGAGATTAGATCGTCAATATTTCAATTCGTATTAACGCCTGGGCAATCGTGTAAAGTACGAATATTGTTCGTCCTGAATATATTTAAATATATATATATATATATATATATATATATATATATATAAACACATACTCACGCCCATATACACACGCACACGTATTGTTGTTGTTCGCAACGATCTATATTATGTACGTATTGTCTCTCGAAAATTAACGGGCAATCCTACGTGATCACGCTATTAAAAAAAAAAAAAAAAAAAAAACAGAAAAATGAACAACCCTTCTAATCACGGATTTAAGATTAATCCTAGTTGTTACCTAAGCCAATGTCTTCGAGGATACCTCTCTCTCTCTCTCTCTCTCTCTCTCTCTCTCTCTCTCTCTCTCTGTGTGTCCTTCTACCGAGTTTTGGGTTAGCTGACGCTAATGGTCTGTTTAAATTGTGCGTTTAATTACAAGTAAGAGACAGTTGCAACGGAATTTATCGGTCACCGTTAACATACCCCTAACCCCCCCTTTCTCACCATTTCTCCCACCTTTTGTTCCTAATCTACGGAGTAGATATTTGGTCTAAACACGGAGTATCGTGCGTCCCTCCACGTCCCTCTTCCTTCCTTCCTTCTCTCCCTCCCGCCCCCGCCATCCATACTTACCACCCCTTTTATATACAGTAAGACGTATCTTATTGCTTTTTAGTAACCATTTCGATCCGGTTAAAACGGGTGGGGCGGGGCGGGGTCTTGTTCGGGGTGGTGAGGGGATGGGAGGGGTGGAGGAGGGAAAGCCGTGCGCGTTGGATTTTCGTGAGAATTTCATTGTCTCGCGTTGTATAATAAATCGTGTTAACCTTAATGCGCGCCCTTGAATATTGCAACGTCTCCCGTAACATATTCATTGCAATATCTCGGAGGAATTGGACGAGATGAGTGTACGCGAGGATTGCGATCAGACAATCTAAATTAATTCACGTCGGATGGTCGTCTCTTTATTTAAATCGATTCGTTGAAACGCGTGAAGAGAGAACAAAGTTTTACTACTTTTTCTCTTTTTGCTTCTTCGCGCGAAATTTCGCAACCCCTTCGTATTCGTTAACCTGCGTAACGAGGTTCGCTCGTATCACCCCCTCCTCAAAATCTCTCTCTTTCTCTATCTATCTATCTATCTCTCTTTCTTTTTCTCTTTCCTTTTCTTTACGTATTTAGATTAGGCGGATGAGTTGGTACCCCTCCTATACATCGACTTAGTTACACGGTACTTTATAGGGGTAAATGTATGGTGGAATCCTACGTACGTAAATAAATAGATAGCTACATACATACACATATATATATATATATATATATATATATATATATGTATGTATATACGGTGAGTTAAGTCTTTTGGTTGAATCTTGAACATGTAACGATGTAACGGGTGAGCATTACAACGACCAGCAGTGCCAGGTGCGGCTTACCTTTTGTAAATCGAGTTAATCGAGTTAATCGAGATAATTGCGAGCGTATATATATATATATATATATATATATATATACATATACATACATACATACATACATACATACATACATACATACATACATACATACATACATACATACATACATACATACATACATACATACATACATACATACATACATACATACATACATACATACATACATACATATATATATATATATATATGTATATCCGATATCATCGTCGTAATGGATAAATCACGATTGAAAAATATCAAGATTGATCTATCACTGTTGTTACGAATGATATCAACCATTCGACGATTGTATATCGAATAGAATCGATAATTAGTCGACGATAGGTTCGTCGTTCTATTTTTTTTACTTTCTCATTTCTCTCTCTTTCTCTTCGAATTCCAAACTAACGAGACACAATTCCCTCGACTCGAATGAGACACGCGTACGCCTACACGAACACGCATAGACAGAAAAAGGGACAGAGACAAAAAAAAACAGATAGATAGATAGATATATATATATATATATATATATATATATATATATATATATATATATATAGAGAGAGAGAGAGAGGAGAGATTTCGACGATGACTAGTGGGATTTTCTTCGTTCGATATCTCTTTTTCTTCTTCCTCCTCTTCTTCTACTTTTCTCTCACTCTCTCTCTCTCTCTCTCTCTCTCTCTCTCTCTCTTTTTACGTCCTTCTTTCTACCAAGAGTATCTCTTCAATTAACTAATGGCCCCGTTAGATTTCGACGAACGGATCACGAACACCCGTTAGACAATACGTCTTGGCACTCGTAGGTCATTGTGGCGTTGAAAGGGAGTAACTTATAGGGGCATTGGGAATTACCAGTTTATTATTAGGGAGATAGCATAGAAGGCCAAGATCAGGGGTTGCTGTTAATTCTCCTAACACTTGGCTCCCCGGAGAGAACACGCTGCCTTAAGACTTCCACCTTTCCACCTTCCTCCTTCCCACTTCTCTTCTCCTTCCTTCAACCAACCAACCCTCCACCCCCTCCCACACCTTTCTCTCTCTCTCTCTCTCTCTCTCTCTCCCTCTCTATCTCTATCTATCTATCTCTCTCTCCATCTCTCGCATTCGCCCTATTCCACCATTCCCATTCGAGGAGAACTCGCGGGCTCGAAGAACGAGCCCGTTTCAACCTCACCCCCTCCCTCCCTCCCAACCTCCCTCCCTACCTCTTCTTACCAGCCGACAACACAACTCGAATCGCTGCCGTGTTAATTAGTACTTTACTTTAAACGCAACCGCGGTTACGTACGCCGGTTTCGCACGGCCATCCATCGCCCGAGCTCGTGAAATTTTTTCGCGAAACATTATCTTGCCAATCTCTCACCACCCACTCACCCACTCACTCATCCCGTTCTTACCTTCTTTACCATCACCACCACCACCACCACCGTCACAACTCAACCCTGTCTCCTTCCTCTCTCGTCCTCGTCCTCGTCTTCGTCTTTCGTTTTTTATTTTCTATTTGATTTGATTTGATTTGATTTGATTTGATTTGATTTTTTCTTTTCACTATTTCTATCATCCCTCAACAATTCGAACTCACCTCCCATCTTTGTCCATCGAGTTGGTTATTTCTTTCGGGCTCTGTATTACAAAGAAAAGGAAAGAAAAGATAAGAAAAGAAAAGAAAAAATGGAAAGAAAAACGGAAAAACGGGAAAGAGGATGGTATTTTGATTGGATAGTAGGACTGTTTATTTAGGTGGTAAGTAAGGTTCGTGTGTATATATATATATATATATATATATTATACGTATCGTTCCTGGATAAGAGGTTTGCCTTTGACGTATAGAAGATGTCGACGTCTGCTCGGGTCTGGCACGTTCCTGTCCTCGATTCGTCTTCCCATCAACTTCCTCCACATACACGGGCACATCCGCATACACACAAACAAACAAATAAACAAACACACATACACATACACGCGGAATCCTTTTACGTCTTCTATCTTCTATCTCGTTGGTTATATAAATGGTATACGCGTCTGGCGAAAACCTAGAACGTCGACACGTAAAGATACGTGAAGCCTTCGCCGGCGCAGATTGCTCTACGTTTTACCCCGACCGTTCGATTTATCAATCGGTTTCTTCTACCTCTATCTCTCTCTCTCTCTATCTCTATCTATCTCTCTTTTATCCCTTATCAACTAACTCTCCCTCTCTTTCTCTCCCTTCCTTTGTCCATCCTTTCATCGTCGTCCACAAAGAAATCTCGTTTGACGAAATTCGCTCGTTTATCTGCATTGAAAAGATAATAAATAGACGGATAGATGTTAGTCGGAGTAAGAGTAAGAGATAGATAGATAGATACATAGAGAGAGAGAGAGAGAGAGAGAGAGAGAGGATCAAAAAAAAGATATATAATAATAACGTCCAATCGAATAATATCTCGAAGGATTATTAATCGATATTTAAGGGAACACGCAAGTTTGAATCTTCTTAATGCGCCCTGAATAATTCGTATTACTATTTTATCGTACTTCGTCGAGATAAGAAGAGAAAAGAAAAGAATAGAAGAGAAAAGGAAACGGGAATAAAAACTAAAAAAAAAAAAAAAACACAAAAAAAAATTCGATCTCATCCCATAGACATTTATAAGGGTTTTCGACCGGTTAATCGAAAAGATAGCTTTTCGGGACATGTCCTTTTTACCTTTTCGTAGGGATGGCCCGTAACGAGGCCGCGACCGGGCTAACTATGCCGATAAATCAAGTGTCTTAATGAAAATGTGCCGCTATCGTCCGTTACAAGAGAGAGAAAGAGAGAGAGAGAGAGAGAGAGAGAGAGGTACTGAACGAGCTGCCACGAGGACGGACCTCCCTGTTCGTCGTTTAAAAATGAAACGAAAGGAAAACTTGGTGGAACGATGGAAAATACCCTTGTAAAAATATCAAGATAAGAAGAGTAGTGACTCCTGGAACGGCTGGGAGGGTGGGAGGAGAAGGAGGAGGACGAGGGGATACGGGGGGATGAGAATGGTGGAAGGGGTGAGATGAGATATTGTGTTAGTTGTTCGTACTTTCTACGAAAAAAGAAATCGCGAGAAATTATTTAAATGAATTATTATTTCAATTATATATATATATATATATATATATATATATATATGTATATATATATAATTTTTACTATCGTTTTGATATCACTGATTATTATCAAACGATTATTACGATCGACGATATAAATCCTCGATAGGATTAATCGGAGATTAATTGGTTGGTCAGACACGATGAGCGTATCGTTTGGAATTGTTTACAAATCGATCGTTATCGACGCACTTTCGAGATAGAAACGAGAGAAAGAGAGATAGAGATAGAGAGAGAGAGAGAGAGAGAGAGAGAGAGAGAGGGCACTCGAGTTTAATGAGAAAGATTATACGATAATCCTACGAAAGACGAATGTTTTATTCTCCGTCGAATTTTTTATTTTTTTTTCTTTCTTTCTCTAACTCTCTCTCTCTCTCTCTCTCTCTCTTTCTCCCTCCACTTGTCTTTTCCCTTTCCTTCCCCCTTTTTTATATTTAATTAACGCGCTTACGATAGAGCGAGAACGAGAGCGAGAGAGAAGGAGAGCCACCGAAAAGCGTTGTCGCTTACGTATCTATGGTCAATTAAAAATCCATATTAGGGTTATAAATTTTCACTTATCTCCTTTACGTTCATCGTAAGGAAAAAAAAGTTATGGGGCAACGATAGCACTTCTAAAAGGTGCCCTTTAGGCTTTAAAATAAATTGAAAAATCACGTGACGCGTAACACCGGCCGTTAATAAGCGTGACGGTTTCATTTTTTCCTTTCTCTCCTTTCTATTTCTCTTTTCTTTTCTTTTTTTCTTTTCTTTTTTTTTTTTTCTTTTTTTTTTTTACGAAGTCCAAGCACGATATCGCATTATCATATCGTACGTAAACGAATGTATTTCATTAGGTGTTTTAATACGGAATAAGTATAATTTAATTTCGAATGGGTTATTTTCACGTTTCTCACGTAATTAGGCTAATACAAATTTCTCAGGTTTATATAACGATTTAAACGAACAACTCACACGTATGTATATGTATGTATGTATGTATGTATGTATATATGTACGATAACAATCAAGGAAACGTAGAAATTCGTCTATTTCATTGAATGAGAACAATAAACACGTTTTATCGATTATTCTTTTTTTTTTTTTTCAAACACGGGATCCATCCTTCTTCATTGACTTTTACATATTTTCGTAAATATATATATATATCGATCGATCGATATTACACGCTCGTCACACCTTTTGCAAACGTTATTATATCATTATATTATTAATATAAACGACTCGAAAGATCGTTTCGTCCGTATTATTTCAACTTATTGTATATATATTTATATATATATATATATATATACACGCATACGTATCCAAGGTACGTACGAGTTATACGTATTTATTTATTTCATATATCCTCGCGGTCTCTGTCAAATTTTTTCCGCTCTTGCAGAAGACAGTCTGTCCAAAGTTGTCCGCCCATAGGACAAACACGAGGCGGGCGGAAAAGTACCGCGTGTATGGACGACGGTGGGTGATTCTTTAAGCGTGAAATAAATAACACACGGGGGGACACACACAAATACAAACAAACAAACATACACACACACACGCGCGCACACACGCGGCGTGGCTACTCCGAGTACCGAAAACGTGACACAGACCAGTTTTCTGACCCTCCTCCTCCCTCCTCCTTCCTCCCTCCGTCGCCTCCATAGCCGCTCCGACGGAGTCGTAGGCACGTCACGTTAACGAGAGAGAAAACCCCGGGCAAAAAGCACACATTTTAACGTCAACAATTAAAAATATTATACATATATTACACCGTCCTAGCTGGCTGCCTGACTGGCTGGTTGGTTCGTTGGTTGGTTCGTTGGTTGGCTGGCTGGTTGGTTGGTTGGTTGCTACTCTTTCTGCTGTAGCTTTACGAACGGGGCTGTAGTATCGTTCTCTCTCTCTCTCTCTCTCTCTCTCTCTCTTGTTCCTCGAATATCGTCTTCCCTTATGCTTTACGAGAGACAAACTTGTCTCATACGTACGCGAGTAAGAGAAAAGAAAAAAATACAAAAGGATAAAAAAAAAGAAGAAGAAGAAGAAGAAGAAGAAGTATTCGCATTAGCCATGAGATAAATTCTTCTATGGGTTTATCTTCCCATTTTTGTCCCCTCTTCGTTCTCCCTCCTTCTCTCTCTATCTCTATCCATCTATCCATCTATCTATCTATCTATCTATCTATCTCTTTCTCATTTTCTCTTTCGTTATAACGAATAATTTGTATCGTATTAATAAACGTGGTCCACGTTCAGGTATATAACGTAAAAAGGGGAAGGAGGGGGCGTTGGTAGGAGGTATTGGAGTAATTAACAAACCGTTCTCGTTCCCGAACGATCCTTTATTAATCGAGCGAATAATTAGCGTAACGAGGACACCAGAAAAAGAGATAGAGATAGAGAGAAAGAGAGAGAGAGAGAGAGAGAGAGATAGATAGATAGATAGATATTCACGTTGGGTGAAAAAGCAACAGTAGAAATTTTTTTTCACGAGTTAACTCCGTACTATACAGAAAAGCAATAACGGACACAGACATGCACATGCACATGGAAATGCACACGCACACGCACATACATACACACGCGTTAGTTCGTGCTTCGATGATAAACGATTGCGTGAAGGGGTGGTGGTGGTGGTGGTAGTGGTAGTGGTAGTGGTGGTGGTGGTGGTGGTGGTGGTGGTGGTGGTGGTGGTGGTGATGAGGGATCCGGGAGATGGGGTTGGGTGGGTGGTCGATCGAGTATTGGCACGTCCCATACGTGCGGGGCCATATAAATGAATCGCGTCCCCGGGGCCGTATCTTATGGGGAATACGAAACATTAATGGACGAATGCGTTACCAACGACGGTAACGAATAGCTCGTGACCGTTTGTCGATTTATTTGTTACGAACGATTCTGTCACCGTGGACGCGCCGAGGAATCGTTTCCGGGTGGGTTTGCCATTAGTTTTCTCGTTTCCTCTCTCTCTCTCTCTCTCTCTCTCTCTCTCGGTCAAACGATGATATCGATGGTTGCTTTTTTCTTGCTTTGCTTTGTTTTATTTTTGTTCGACTTTTTATCCCTTTCCTTCACGTTCTCTGTTTTTTTTTCTTCTTTCTATTTTCTTCCCTGTTTCTTTCTTTTTTCTTTTTTATATTCTTTTCTTTCTTTACCAACTCATTCCTCGTTCGAAGTACTTTATTAGCTCGTTTCACGTTATAGATCAATTATGACGAACGATATTAACGTATTCACCCACACATACCTCCCCCCCCCATCCACATACGCGAATGGAATTATGAGAAATCCTCTTGTCGATATATTTTCCTTTTCCTTTCTTTCTTTCTTTCTTTCTTTCTTTCTTTTTTTGTCATCTCTTTCCGTCGCAAGTGACGACGAAAAAGGATAAAGGAAAAAAATGAGAAGTCCTACTGATCCTTTTGTTTCCTTTCATTCTTTCTTTCTTTCATTCATTTTTCTTTTGGCCATCCCTTTCTATCGCAAGTACCGACGAAAAAAGTTAAAAAGAAAAAAAACATATATATATATATATATATATATATATATATATATATATATATGACGAAAGAAAATGAAAGGAGAAAAAAGTGGAGGGCTTTTTTTTAACCCCGTTCCCCTTTCATCCCCTCAGCTGGCAAAGCTAGACGGTCAGCTAGCTAGACTTGTTACGAGCACGTAAAGAACCCCGAGCGTGTAACGAGGTCTTTGCCTAGCAAAAGTGGTACGGCCTAGCGTGCATTTGCATAATGATTGCAATAACTATTTTCCACAGTCGGCCCTGTACGATCTATGACGCGTTACGAACTATATAACAGTCGAATGCATCGGAGACACGTGAAAATCCCGTTAACGTATCTCTTCCGTACTTAAGATTATTGAGCGCGAGGGGGTGGGTTGGATTGGGGTTTGATATAAGGGACGGTGGAGAAGCAGGATAGGATGGGGAGGGGGGAGAGGGGGGAGTGTGGAGAACGAATGAAACGAGTGATTCGGTCGACGGACGTTACGAGGTTCCCAGCTTCGTAATGACGAAAAATATCGATGCCTCTCATTTCTTCCTAAGTTTACGACATTAAGGGAGATCTATTTTTTTTTTCCTTACTTCGATACATTCGAGGATGTTTCCTGGATTTTGACGGAAAAAAACAATATATATATATATATATATATATATATATATATATATATATATATATATTTATATTTATATTTAAATTTCAATATACCGAGAAGCAACATTTCCGAAGAATCTATTTTTTTTTCTTCTTTCTATTTTCTTCCCTGTTTCTTTCTTTTTTTTATAATTATATTTATATTTAAATTTCAATATACCGAGAAGCAATATTTCCGAAGAATGTATTATACGTAAATACGTAAATGGGATGATCCCCCCTCTCATGGGTGTCGGTACGGTAGATATCGTTAGAAAAGGGAGGGACTTAAGCTAAGGGGTCGCTAGTCGAGAGCGTCTTCTTATCGACTGGAAGATACGACGCAAAACGGCTCGCCCGCTTTCCGATAGAAAGGGGTAGCTGCGACTTTTACTTGGGCGATCGTTTTAAACCGGCCCCACTACCTCCCCTTCCTCCCCTACCACCCTATCCTACTCCCTCAATCTACCCACTCATTCGATCTAACAGAACAAAATTATCATTCTCATTTCTCGAATCTAATGACGTTTTCTTGATAATTATTTCGACGAGACTCGTGTGCGAGGGTGCCCTTTGTGAACGTGCTTTTTGAGAATCGCGTTTGTAACGACGATAACATCGATAAACAAACGTATATGAACGTCGAGAAAATAATTACAACAGAGTAGAAAAGAAAAGGAAAATTCATACGAGAAGCGTGGAGGGGTGGGGGTGGGGGTGGGGGAGGGGGTTCGTGGAGGCTATTAATTTTCTATTAGTCTCGTCTATGTTAATGAATATAAATCATTTTAGACGTGCGTCATAGACGAAATAAACGGCTGCCATCGATTGTAATAAGTCGGCCTGAATTACACATAATATTGTAACCACAGTGCTTCATATTTGAATATTACTCTGCCTGTGGATTAATGGAACTGAATTGCTCGTATAATAGTCATGCGAAACACCAACTCCTGTCAGTGTGGGTTATCCCTGATAAATCTATTGTTATTATAATATTATTATGTCGAGATTAACGAAGAGAGTACATAGAGAGAGAGAGAGAGAGAGAGAGAGAGAGAGAGAGAGAGAGAGAGAGAATGAGAGTAAACGTGAGAGAAAATGAAAGAGAGAGAGAGAGAGAGAGACATTTGATAGATTAATGATTAATAATAATTTTCACCGTGTACGTATGTATCAACGAAATTAGAACGCGACGCACGCGTTTCTATTCACGTTTGTATAAGATCAATCGTTTGATAGATTACGTTTTTCCAAAAAAAAAAAAGAGGAAGAAGAAAGAAACAGAAAGAAAGAAATAGAAGAAACGAAAAAGAAAAGATTTCTCTTTCGGTACAAAGGAACGAAAGAAAGAAAGAAAGAAAGAAAGAAAGAAAGAAAGAAAGAAAGAAAGTACAAACAAAGAAAAGGAAATAAAAAAATAAGAAGGAAAGCAAACCAATCCTTTTCTTTTCTTTTCCTTTCCCTTTTTTTTTTCTCATTCCTCGTCGAATTCCCGCGTGAATTATGGCCATCCAATAGAGAGAGAGAGAGAGAGAGAGAGAGAGAGAGAGAGTGAAAGAGAGTGAGAGAGAGGGAAGTCCCTGTGCCGTGAACGGTATATTGGATTCACGATACGCATTTCGCGTGCTTCGTGATACTCAAATTTCATCCGGTAAATCACCAGGGC
This sequence comes from Dolichovespula media, assembly GCA_911387685.1. Lineage (NCBI taxonomy): Eukaryota > Metazoa > Arthropoda > Insecta > Hymenoptera > Vespidae > Dolichovespula > Dolichovespula media. The sequence goes on from OU426866.1 coordinate 4,677,806, forward strand.
AAGTTGGTTGCAACCTTCTCGTCCGACGGGGTTGTTGGGCTCGTTGAAAAGGGTCGTGATTTCTTTTGCTTTGATCGAACCGAGAAAGGAGAAACGAAACCAAGTTCGCTTAGTCCCCCGTCTCTCTCTCTCTCTCTCTCCTTCTCTCTCTCTTTCTCTCTCTCTTTTTCTCTCTCTTTTTCTCTTCTTTTTTTAAGCTGGCGATCGTGTTTTGCGTGATTTCCGTGTAACAAAGCCGTTCAAATCGATCCGTATCTCTCTAAACTCACGCTTAATATCGATTAAAGAACGATAAT
>OU426866.1:4683101-4685601 GCA_911387685.1 Dolichovespula media
GAGAGAGAGAGAGAGAGAATGAAAGAGAGAGACGGAAGGGGGTTAATACGGACGAACGGACGAACGAAAGAGAGCGTGCAATGTTGGCCTCTCGACGATGATGGTGGACGCACGAATAGATTTTTATGCAAATTTTATTGATATCCGATCGTGGCCGACGATAGCGCACGAAACATGCACGTTCTGGTAGCAGTCGTTAGCTGGAAAATTACACCGGGACCGCGCTGCGATTCCGTCCCGCAAATATTCTCACCCTCCTCACTCCTCGTCCTCCTCCACCACCACCCTCCTTTAACCCTCATGGTATCCCCATCGTAATCCCCATACCCCCCCATCATTGGCCGATGCCGTTCTACGAGGCTGTCCTATTGGCCGGGTGGGAAAGCTTTCTTTTTTTCTTTAACCGTGCTCTCTCTAACGGGGACAACGTCGCTCACTTTTTTACAGGGTTGAAATCGCGATTAACTGTACTCACCCCTCTCTCTTTCTCTCTCTCTCTCTCTCTCTCTCTCTCGTACCTCTAAACGCCCTTCCGAAACCCAATCCCTTCGTCTTCTAACCTACAACATCCGCTAACCTACACCCTCTCCTTTCTTCAGCCTCCGCGATACCCCCGCTACACCCACCCACACTGCACCCACTCATCTCTTGGTTATGAATTACAAGCAGCGGTCTTTTTTATCAAAACGTATTATGTACTTTAGGAATGACACGTACGTGAATACATACACACGTACGTACTTATGTATGTATGCACGTATGTGTGTATCTCTGTGTACGTATCCATGTATTTACGTATCCATATCTGACTTATCTGGAGCTATTTAAAATAACGTTGGATTAATTTCCCTCCTCGTTCAACGTAAGTCTCACTGTTATCTTAACATTGATTTTTTTCTTTTCTTTTTATTTTCTGGGATTAACTAATCGAATAATTTTAAATAAATTATACATTTCGCATTTACGCTTTCAATAAGGAAAAAAAAAAAAAAGGAAAGAAAAATTCAATTATTCCTTTTATCCAGACGATTTATATTTCATTCGTTATCATCGATTCGTTCGAGTTTTCGATTGGTAATACAATTCTTGATCTCGTAGGGCTATACACGATCGGTACACCGCGCAAATTTTTTAATTTTCTGATAGATCGACGTGAGGAAGACTTGTTATTTTAATCCAACGAGACGTGTTATTTTCTTTTTCTTTTCTTTTTTTTTTTTTTTTTTCTTTTGATAAACGGATGAACGTGTACGCTTATCATCGTACTTATAAGATATTCGTCGGAATTCATTGAAACAATTCTTATCAATGTAATCGATTCTATAGAATGATAAAATTTATTCGTTCAATCGATTATATCTATCATTTAATTATTCAATAATTTCTTTTTCTCTTCCTTATAAAAATGAACATCTTTAATTTGTAAATCTGAATTGATCATTATTATAAATTCTAATATTTATATATATATATATATATATATATATATATATATTTAATAAATAAAATAGAAAATAAAAATAAAATATTTATTAAATAAATAAATATATATATGTATAATAAAACAATTCTCGATTATATTGGTATTCGTATTGGTATTCGTTGGGTTATATGCAACAAATTATTGTTTTCTCTTTCTCTCTCTCTCTCTCTCTCTCTCTCTTTCTCTCTCCCTCTTACTTTCTTTCTTTAATCCACGTGCGTGCGTGCGTGCGAAAAGAAGAGAGAGAGAGAGAGAGAGAGAGAGAGAGAGAGAGAGAATAGGTGCGTGACCCAGAGTATGCGATTACTTGGACGGCGCGAAACTCGGTCCAATTTGAAATATAACCTGGTCGTTATTAATAAAATTTGCATTTACAAGGGCGAGAAGGTGTCACGGCACGCGGGACGGACGGTACGCGACGATATGGTTAATGGGACGTTCGCGATTACGTTCCTGATTCGTAATTAACGATCTTACCTCGCCGGGGGTGATGGGTGGGGATGGGGGCGTTATTTTCTCGACAATAAAAAAGAAAAAAAATACAAGAAGAAGGGGGAAAAGGAGAGAAAGGAAGAGAAAAGAAGGAAAAAAAAAGAAACTTCGGTGGGAGTGGATATCTCTCTCTCTCTCTCTCTCTCTCTCTCTCTCTCTCTTCACCCTCCTAACCCCGTCCCACCACTTCGTTTTATTCATTCTTCATACGCGAAATTATTTTTAACGAGAGATTTCGTTGGTATAACGAATTTAAAAAATATCTTATCTCCCAAGAGAGAGAGAGAGAGAGAGAGAGAGAGAGAGAGAGAGAGAGAGAGAGAGAGAGAGAGAGAGAGAGAATATTCTTTTCTAAGGTCGTCCGTGCGATAGGAACAAGACTGGCTTTGATTACTCGTTATCGAACCTAACTCTAACGTCCTTCGCTATCTGATAAAAGGCTCGCGAGTAATTATTAATCATAGACCCAGGCCCAGTATAACGATCCATCCGAGTCCCCCTTATCTCGGTGCGGAGTGATGTATG
>OU426866.1:4690601-4695601 GCA_911387685.1 Dolichovespula media
GCTTGGTCCACTTGTTAAGACGCCCGCCACTGTTTGTCTTGACTCCGGGCGGGCTGCGGGCGGGAACTCGCGGAGATCTGGAACTGTTCGCTCTGTTCGTTCTGTTCGTTCTATGCTTTACATACATACATACATACATACATACATACATACATACATACATACATAGATACATACGTACATACGTACGTACGTATATACATAGATACTTTACGTACGTACGTACGTACGTACGTAAACCGGAGACGAACTGCTACCGGGAAGGACTACTGATCGTTGCGGTCTCACCTTCCCTTCCCTTCTCTTCCCTTCCCTTCTCTTCTCTTCCCTTGATAGAACTTTCCTTGGAAAGTTCATCGTCGCGAGTACGGAAAAGGGGGATGGGTGGGTTGGTTGAGGTGGGTGGTTTGGGCGTATGGGTTGGCCCCGTATCTCCCTTTTCGCTCCGATAACGGAATTGGTATGGCGGTTTTCCTCCTGTTACCTTGAAATCGTCCATCGCCGATATATCATGCGACAAATCCTAATGGAATACATTAAAGATGTTTCACCGATGGTCGATTTATTCCTTAGCTTCGCTTCCCCTCCCTGTGATTTCTCCTGTGGCCAGGAGAAAAGAAAAGAAAAGAAAAGAAAAGGAAAGGAAAGGAAAGAAAAGAAAAGAAAAGAAAAGAAAAGAAAAGAATTCAGAAGAAAGGAGATACCTTAACCGCGAAAATCTCGTGTAAACATTTGCTATGGATTTGCGAGCTATTCAAACGGTTAAATTCTCTTAAGAATTTGGTTTGTACAGGGGTGGTGTGCCACAGGCGGCGCTACTCCTTTCCTCCCTTACTCCCTTCCTTCCTTATTCCCTTCCTTCCTTATTCCCTTCCTTCCTTCCTCTTCGAGCTTTTCATTCCTTATAACCTACAGAGACGTAGAAGGCACGAGTGCGAGCACCGAACGGCGCTCGCGAGAACTTTCTCATGCATTTATATGTGTTAAGGGTTAGGTTATATACACGCACGTATACCGTAACAAACTCTCGTGGTTCCTCCTTCTTACCCCCAAAAGACGAGACTCTCTCTCTCTCTCTCTCTCGCTCTCTCTTTCTCTCTATCTACATCTCTATCTATTTCTCTCATCCCTTCACTCTTACCCTTTGTATTTCTAACAATTGATATTCTTCTCAGTGTAAAGAAACGGACGGGGGTTTTCTCCTCCTCCTTCTCCTCCTCCTTCTTCTTCTCCTTCCTCTCATCCTCCTCCTTCTCATCCTCCTCTCTTCCTCGTGCCGACTCGATGTCGAACAAATAATACGGGCTGAAAATCCGAGGGAAATCACTGCCGAGGATAAATCCGTTTTCTCTTCCCCCTCCACCTCCTTCTCCTCCCCCTCCTCCTCCTCCTCCTTTTTCTTCTTCTTCTTCTTCTTCCTCTATTCCTCCTCCTCATCCTCCTCCTCCTCATCCTTCTGTTCCATCCTCAACTCGTTCTCGACTCTTTCGATTTTCACGCCGCTTCCTCTTACTCGTCCCCGGAGGTACGAGGAAACAGAAGAGATAGAGAGAGACAGAGAGAGAGAGAGAGAGAGAGAGAGAGAGAGAGAGAGAGAACAAGAGGGATTATAAAATAGAAGAAAATGGAGAGGACAAACATAGAAATCAAACGAAACCATGCAGGACGAAGGTAAGTTCCTCGCTTCCTTCCCTCTCAAACGCGTTCTCGCGTCTCCTCTCTCCTCCTCCTCCTCCTCCTCCTCCTCCTCCTTATCCTCCTTCGCAGTCGTCTCTTTTCTCACGAATTTCCAGGCAAGCTGTAAAAGAAAAAGAACATTGTAACACATGTATATCGATGTACGTTCATTGTATGTAATATTATTTCATCGTTTTCTAATTCTTCCTTGTCTTTTTCTTTTCCTTTCTAATCAATTACCAACCTATAACGATGTAATAATTAACGGGAACTAAACGATAGAATAGTATGCGATTAGAAGGATTAAAGGAGACGAGGAGTCTACGTACGATATGTTAAACACGCTCTCTTTCTTTCTTTCTTTTTTGTTTTCTCGTTGATAGAGAACGGAGAGATGTAGTCGAGGAGAGAGGATGTGTGGGTGGGTGGGTGTATGGGTGGGTGGTCGATGGGCGGTCGGGGAGAAACGGGTATATGTATCCCCACGCTAATGCAACTCGGTAAGGTTTATTCGACGAAAAGCTGTTTTTGTAACAGTAACCACGACGGCGTGGTACTCTCTGGAATAACAGCAATTAAAAAGGCCGAAAGAGATCCCTCGGTTTGATGCATTAAACAAGAAGCCCCGGGTCGAACTTTTACAACCTGACTTCACGTATGGTGGTTGGATTAAACTCGTCGAACTTTTCCACGTATTTTATTTTCCCTATCTTTCGGCAGGGCAGTTCTTTAAACAGATAGATAGATAGATAGAGAGAGAGAGAGACAGAGAGAGAGAGAGAGAGAGAGAGAGAGAGAGGCGGCTCGTATCAGCTGTTTCTCTTACGGCAACATATATATATATATATATATATATATATATATATATATATACCGCGCATTTACCAATGAGGAATTAAAGTCGGCGCGATCGGACGAGGGTGAACCACCACCATCACCACCACCACCACCACCACCACCACCACCACCACCACCACCACCACCACCTCCACCATCACCACCACCATCCTCCTCCGTTGATATCATCCAAACCTTTCCCTCTTACGGAGAACCGAAGTTGGAATATGCACGGCTAAAGGAATATGGCTTATTCGCGTGCCACCAAAACTTTCTGCCAGAAGCTTGGCGGCTGCGGAGGCGGCGGCATCGTCGGCGGTAGCGGCGGCGGAGGCAGCGCGTTGCATGCACCAGCGTTAATAATTACTTTACAACTGATACTCTCTCTCTCTCTCTCTCTCTCTCTCTTCTTTTCTTTTTATTTTTTTCTTCTTCATTTCATTTCATTTTTCCAACGGCTCTCGCAACCAAACCTTCTCTACCATGAACGGGTCGTGTGTAACGCGATATAACCCTTTTCCTTTTATCGCGATATCCCTAGCAAAGTTAAGGGAAGGAAGAAAACAAAAATAGAGAAAAAAAAAAGAAAGAAAAGGGAAGGAAAATCCATCTTGCGGACGGAATCGCAAAGGGGTAACGGGGAAGGGTAGTAGACAAAAAAGGGAAGGAGAGAAGAGAAGAAACGAAGCAAACGAAAAGAAAAAAAGAATAAACTGGACGAAAGTCGATCGAAGGTATTGTCCTTGTGTTCTTTTCAAAAGTTTTGAACTTACCTACCTCGTACCGATTAATATAACTTATTCGCGCGTTTCGTATCGTCGAGAAGGTGTGGGTGGGATGGGATAGGGTGGAGTGGGCGAGTGGGAGGAGAGGTGGGGAAGAGGGACGAGGGAATACATAAGTATGGTGTAGCAGCAAATATTGGTTGACCTCAGACCTGTATACATATAAATCGCAACATACTAGCTCCTCAATCTTGTCCAGTAGCATCGCCTAGGTTTGAACGCAACGCGGGTTCTTGCTACCCAAAACCACTACATTCCGGATTCATAAGCTCGATGCTTTGCTACGTACCGGATTCCAAATGAGATTGTATTTACGGAAAGATTCTCTCTCTCTCTCTCTCTCTCTCTCGTAATAGTAATAGTAGTAGTAGTAGTAGTAGTAGTTGTAGTAGTTGTAGTAGTAATGGAAGTGGTAGAGTAGTGGTAGTATTGGCAAATGTGTAATACGAGTTTGAAAGAATCTCCTTTCATGCAAATATCAGTAGGTATGTATATAGGATATGGAAAGTTAACGTATAACCTCTCTCTCTCTCTCTCTCTCTCTCTCTCTCTCTCTCTCTCTCTCTCTCTCTGTCTCTGTTTCTTCATATCATTCAAAGCCTGTATACACACACACATATATATATATATATATATATCTTCTTTCTCTCTTTCTTTCTCTTTATTCTTATCATTTTTTGATATTTATTCCTTTTTCTCTCTCTCTCTCTCTCTTTTTTTTTAATTCCTTCTACTTCTTCCCTTTCCTTTTTCTTCTTAGTTAGTTTGCTTGTTTGTTTTTACCCTTTATCCGTTTGACACACCGATAGAATCTAATGTAAATTCTCTGGTCATTTGTACAATTTACATAAATATTATATATATACACACACACACACACACACACACACACATATGTATATATATATATATATATATATGGTTATTTTAATTTAACGAGTCGATATCGTAACGCTACGTATTTTTTTTTTTTTTTTTTTTTTTTTTTTTTTTAACGCACACGTAGGTATAACATATGTAAAGGATTGCGGTGTGCAGCGCTCGCGGTAACACGGTTTTAAATAATCCTTTTTCGTGCCGTTGAAAACGCGGGGAGTGCGACAAAAAAAAAAAGAAAAAAAGGAGAAAATACATATAGGCCGTGGTGGTCGATCGCATCGCGAGATTATTGTGCTAGTGAGATTGGTCACGATATGCGCGGATACGGCGAATCAATTCGTGCGAATTTGTTCACCCTCTCTCTCTCTCTCTCGCTCTCTTTATAAAGAAAATCCCCAACTAGATGACAAATGTTTTATGTTCGGTGTAGGGGGGGGGGGAGGGATCGCGGGGCGAGGGAGGGTGGGGAGAAAAAATGCATCAACGCGAAATAAATTCTTCTCGTCTGTCTTCAATCGATATTTACGACGCCCGTCGTAACGATCCCGTTCAGCCATTTTTTTTTATTCTTTTTTATTTTTTTTATCCTTTTTTTAATCCCGACAAGGGATTAAAAATAAGTAGTACTCGCAACGAAGTAGATGCGCGAGCGTGTTACGAAGCGGTGAGGGTGGGTATATGACAAAAAAAAAATAAAAAATAAAAAGAAAGAAAGAAAAAAGTAACCGAGAAGAAAAAAAGAGGAAGAAGAAGAATAAGAAGAAGAAGAAGAGGAAGAAGAAGAAGAAGAAGAAGGAACGATTTTTAAAGGATTTCGCGTGT
>OU426866.1:4700601-4705601 GCA_911387685.1 Dolichovespula media
TTACTTCGTTTTCCTTTCTTTCTCTTTTTTCCTTCTCTTTCTTTCTTTCTTTTTTTTTTTCTTTCCATCGTTCTCAAGATTTAACGAGATAACGCACGTAACGACATAAATATTCATATCACTGCGCATCGCTGGTCGATATATATATATATATATATATATATATATATATATATATATATATATATATATATATACCTATATCTACGATTCTCCATAACAAAGTCGACTTGACCATAATTTCCGCAAGAGTTATTATAAACGATTTGCATAGCCGATATCAACGCGGGGAGAGGAAGGGAGGGAAGGTGGAAAACGACTTGAAGGTTCGCGAGTCTGGAAACGAGCGCGTGTGTCGTCCGAGGAAACGTCGTGGCAAGAGGAGGCGCCGGACGTCGAAAAGGGTTGGTCGAGGACGGGGGTTGCGTCTGAAAGAGAGAAAGAGAGAGAGAGAGAGAGAGACGTCTGAAGGGTGAGAAAAGGGGTTTGGCCGAGCGGCGAGGTGGACCGGGGGGAGGTTGGGATGGGGAAGGGTTTCGAACGAACCTGGTAGGATCTGACGCGGCGAAGGGTGGAAATCTGAGGGAGGGTTGGGTGGGTGGGAGACGTGGGCAGGGATGACGGAGTGGAGTGGTGTGGGTTTGGATTGGGGTTAGGGTGGAGGCGGAATACGAATATGAGAATTAAAGCCGTCGAAGGAATTAAAGCGTATAACCGTTGGACGACGTTGTACTCGTTCTTTTCCGGCAGATAATTTTGTCTACTTCGTGATCTTTCGATTAATTGCTAATACGTATCTCGGTAAATGCACGTTTACGTTGTTCTTACTTTGAACGCATACGTCGGCGGATCTGTGTTCTAAGTGATCTGTTAACCAATACACGTCTGTGTACGTATCGTTACCGTTCTATCTTATCGTTCCATATCGAGCTCTCTTAAAACGATGCATCTTGTATCTTTTATACGTCGATAAATAACAACACTTGTTGTATCAAACCTTATGATTATACGGTTACGATTATATATGTAAATGTATGTGTGTGTATAATATTTGGTTTGGATTTTTTTCTTACCCTCTAACATTTTTTCCCCCTCCCCATATATCTAAATCTACCACAACCTACTATTACCTACCTACCTACCTACCTACCTAACTACCTAACTACCTAACTACCTACCTATCTACCAACACTTAGCGGTCGATGGATAGGTAGATACGTGGTCACGGTGACGGTTCGTAATGCTCGCAGATTCGTACGTCACAGAGTCAGCACTAGCAGTTGGACTCTGGGACGACCGCATCTCTATATCAATCACTTGGTTCTGCTGGCCATTCCACGGTCGCCCTTCGAATGCCGCCCTTCGTTCGCTCTGCCACTTCTGGACAGCCGCATGTACCGCACTTCTCCTCTCTCTCTCTCTCTCTTTCTCATTCTCTCAGTCTCTCTAACTATCTATCTCACTCTCTCTCTCTCTCTCTCTATCTATCTTTCTATCTCTTTCTCCCTCTTGTTCCATCTGTCCTTCTCTTTCTCGTTCCCTTTCCATTTACCTCCGAAAACCCTCTCGGACCAAAGATTCACTTTCTCTCTCTCTCGGATTCTCTCTCTCTCTCTCTCTCTCTCTCTCTCTCTCTCTCTTCCGCTCTACTTCACCCTCATACTCTTCACACGGTATCGGCCGTACGAAGCACGAAATACGTGGGCGACACTAGTTTGCCACATCGCACTGCTCTAACCGACGTACGGATTGATAATTTATGCCCGTTAATTATGACCATGGTAGCCTCTCGAGGATGATATTCGGTCGTCTGCGTAATCGTGATTTAGAACGGAACGTCGGACGAACGTCGTGTCGTAAGTATCGAACGAGTGAAGAGTAAAGAAAAGAAGAACAAACGAAATAACAGACGAAGAAAAAGGAAGAGAAAACTTGAGAGAGAGAGAGAGAGAGAGAGAGAGAAAGAGAGTGAGAGAGAAAAAAGAGAGTATCTGAGATTGAGATCTTTGAGAGATCTCACGACGTTGGAATTATCGAGATCTATCGATCTTAAGAACGATAGAAAATAATCTGCAATCGTTGAGCCTTTTCATTCGTTGAGCTTTCTCTCTCTCTCTCTCTCTCTCTCTCTCTCTCTCTATTCTTCGTCTATCTTTTACTTCATCTGTCCTTCGTTCGAACGAGAAGCGAACCGAACGATGCGGATGGTGATATACTCTTGATAAAGGGATGGGACAGAGAGAAAGAGAGAGAGAGAGAGAGAGAGAGAGAGAGAGAGAAACGACGAAGTTGAAGCCTCATATCATTAAAATAGAGATATTGACAAAAGCCTCTGGTATATAGATATGGATGTGTGGGTGTGTTAAAGTCATATATGTATATCTAGATATACATGTATATATCTATATCTATCTATCTATCTAACTATATATATATATATATATATATATATATATATATATATATATATATATATATATATGGGGGTAGGTGGAACGACAGCCTGAAGGCATCTCACAGATCAATGGGAATATTGAACAATTGTCTCTCTAGCTACAGCTGAAACGAGCGGACCAAGACAATCAGCCCTCTGCGAACAATGCGTAGCTTAATGACGTAGCTGCACCGTTTTCGTCGGGGCTCTCGTTCGCTCCTTCGCACTGACTGAATGAGTAAGAGAGAGAAAGAGAGAGAGAGAGAGAGAGAGAGAGAGAGAGAGAGAGAGAGAAATGGGGAGAGATATATTCCGTCTCTTCTTCTCGTCGCACTCTTCGAAGAAAATATAATTAAAGCCTAACGCGCCGAAGATCGTCCAATGAAGCGCGAGAAATTAATCGATCATTATACGCTCGTTAACCTAACCTAGCCGCGATTCTCCTTTCCTTTCTTTCTTTCCTCCTTCCTCCCTTTTCCCTTCCCCCCATACCATTCTTTCTACCTACGAACAATTCGCTTTCGTCCATCCGAGATTAGAGCCCGATGATCGTTGCGCCTCTTTCACTATACTTTTTTCGTTGGTTTACTTTTATACTTCTTTTCCTTTTCTTTCTTATTTTACTTTTCTTTACTACTTCCTCTCGTTACTCTCTTCTTCTTCTTCTTCTGTTTATTTATTTATTCTTTTTTTTTGAAGCGGGCGGTGAAGGAAGTGGGAGTGGGTGTGGGTGTAGGGACGATATAACGGGTGAGCCCTTATTTCTTTCTCTTCTTTTTTCTTTTCCTTTTTTTCTTGCATTACTTTTTGTTCCTTAAAGCGACCGATTGGTTTATACCAACGGCCATACGGTGTCGCGGCTTAAGGAAAGCCGCCTCGCGCGCTCTTCTCAGTGGCAATGGCATTGGCGGTGGCAGCGACGGCAACGGCGGCGGCGGCGGCGGCGGCGGCGGCGGCGAGAGCGGCGAGGGCGGCGGTGACGGCGGTGGTGGTGGTGGTGGTGGTAGCGGCGGCGGCGGCGGCGGTGTGTTTTAGGGATCAATAATTTATGTAAATGTGTACGCTGCTAGGGCGCTACCGTGTGGCGGTGAGTTACAGCTACGACGTAGAAAGGAGGTGCTGGCGAACTCCGAGAGAAAGAGACAGAGAAAGACGTAAAGAGAAAGAGAGAGAGAGAGAGAGAGAGAGAGAGAGAGAGTAAGAGGTAAGGGCGCTCGACGAGGTTTAGGGAGCAAAGAGAGAGAGAGAGAGAGAGAGAGAGAGAGAGAGAGAAAGAGACGCGGCGTGGTGTACGGTGGCGGACCGACCGAAGGGTGGAGAAGATCGCGACACGAAGGGGTTTGACGTCCAACCCTTTCATCGATTGTACTTCTCTCTGCTCCCTTTTATCCCTTCGCCGTAGCTCCCTCATCCTCTCACTCCATCCTCCTCCTCCTCCTCCTCCTCCTCCTCCTCCTCCTTCTCCTCCTTCTCCATCCGCCCACCACCTCTCCCCTTCCTTCGCCTCTACGCCACTCTCGCACGCGTCCTCCTCCCACTCCCTTCCTACCTATCTACCTCCCTCCCTCCCTTCGTACCCAACTCTCTTCTCCTCGTCTTCTATCTATCACGAACGATGGACGACGGGTGCGAAGGATGGGAGGTAGTGGTGGGTGGTGGTGAAAGGGTTTGGATGGATAGATGGGATGGATGGTGGTGAAAGGGGTGGTTGGGAACGGGGGATAGGGAGGAAAAGGGATGTTGCGAAGGTCTTCTGCTACTCCTCTCTTCTGGCCCTCTTCTCTTCTCTTCTCTTCTCTTCTCTTCTCTTCTATTCTCTTCTCTTCTCTTCTCTCGTCGTCGGCGCGGCAAAAGCAGCCATCGACTAATGCTCGATAATTCCCGACGCGCGTTTGTTCGCGCGAGAATATTTCCTCGACTTTTCCCATCGGACATAATGGCTACCCAACCCTCTCCCCCAGTTCACCACCACCAACATTACCCATCATCCCAACTCAACCCCTTCGGCTCGAGTCCCACGCGCCTTTACCTAAACCATCACCGTCACCTCCTAGCTCCATCCATCCCATCACACTCTCCACCTCCACCTTCACCTCCACCTTCACCTCCAGACTCACTATCACCGAATTATCCTCGAACCTTAAGCTTCCTTCGATCTTTACCCTCCATCTCCTTTTTCCTATCCTTTGTTTTCACTTTTATTTCTCCGAACGTCGAACGATATACTCCGAGAATACGTAAGTTCGATTGAGACGAATCGAAGCGCCGTATATATACGTCGTACATATACCGGTGCGATGACAACGGACGTTCGATTTTGACGATACGCTGAATGGATGAATGAATGGATGGATGTATGGATAAATGGATGGGATGAATGGGATTGAATATTTTCGTCGGATTTTTTCTTCCATTTACGAGGACATCTTGCTCGTACGAGCTAGCTTTTGGAATAGAGCTAACGGTATTATTGAGACAGGTGAAGCTTTTGCGGAGATAGGGTAGAAAATTGGGTAGAAAAACGGGAGAAAGGGAAAAGGGTCGGTCGGGGTTTCTCGGAGTATGC
>OU426866.1:4718101-4728101 GCA_911387685.1 Dolichovespula media
GCGTGCGGTTTAGCCAATTCGCCCCTTGACCGAGAAAAATGGCTATCGGCCCTGGGAATACGTTTACGACCGTTCCGGGCCGAGTAATTCTATTACGGAAGGATTTTTTCGCTTTATACTATATCGAGAAAGGGTGGGTGGTGGTTCGGGAGGAGGACGGGGTAGGGGGAGGGTGGGATAGGCGGACTTGGAATTTTGTGTTCGGTTGATTTTTTCCTTTATCCTCGTTTCTTCTTTTTTTATTCTCTCTCTCTTTCCTTCTTTTCCTTTTCCTTTCTTTCTCTCTTCTGATAAGGATCGAATTGTACGGAGGAGGATGATCGTCGATCGTACGCGAACGATTAGATCGATTTAACAATCTTTTTTCAAATTTCGCAATTGATCATTGTAATAATATGATTGATTATTGATTATTGTAATAATAAAAATAATAATAATAATGAAAGGAGTATCACGTAAATTCAATATAATAGGCCTGTCTCTTTCTTTATATATGTACATATATATATATATATATATATATATATATATATATATATATATATCGATCGTACCGTTTCGATGGTTTCCCTCGTTAGGATAACTTCGTGTATCGGGAGATACCATTGCCGTTTTGCCTTTCGGCAATATGACGTATCAATCTCTTTCGAGGGAGAAACGGGAGAGCCCCTAAACTCGGCCATGAAAAGGCACTCGATATCGAGAAGATTTGCATGTCCTTTATGAAAATTCTATAGTTTATGGTAGGGAGAAAAACATTTGTATGTATTATCATATTAGCATATTACAAAGAGAAAGAGAGAGAGAGAGAGAGAGAGAGAGAGAAAGGAGAGACACACCAATCTCAATATTGGATATCAACGATTCCGGTTATATCGTCTGTTTAGTGTCCTTCCTAGACGATAAAAAAAAAAAAAAAAGAAAAAGAAAAAAAAAACAGAAAAAAGAAGAAATAAGAAAAGGTTACGAACGGGAAAACGCATATTTCTGAATAAAGTATACCGACGTTTTCCACGACAATACATTTAAATGGCAATAAATATAAAACGTAGATAACGAATCGAACGGACGATCGAAGAAGCAACGGACGAGGTTTGGGGTGGGGTGAGGTGGGGTGGGGTTGGTCCATGTAGTGGGAGAGAAAAAAAAATATATAAAAGCGCTGTGTAGTGGTAGTGGTAGTAGCAGTGGTAGTAGCTTAGTAACATTGGTATCGTTTGAGATCAAGTCGTTTGCGTTTCATTCGTACGAAAGAGAGAGAAAGAGAGAGAGAGAGAGAGAGAAAGACAGACAGAAGGAGAGAGAGAGAGAGAGAGAGAGAGAGAGAGAGAGAGAGAGAAGAGCTTTTCTCATCCTACTGATATCACGTACGAAGGTTTCGTATACGTTGCTAAGCAACTGCCTGGAGGGTGCTGCCTTGCCTTGCCTTCTTGCCTCACGTTATACCAACGTCGACCGGTGGTGGTTTTAGCTGCTTTACTCATTTGGCCAATGATAATATCGCTCAAATAATAGAAACGAGTAAAAATTTCATTCCAACAATCTTTACGTTTAATATATCCTAATAATTATATATCGTTTGTATATTCATTAATATATATATATATATATATATATATATATATATATATATTGTTTATAAACGAACTACGTTGAATTGACGTGACGATGTTTCATCAATGAAGAAAAATAATATTCGATATACCATATATGTGTATCAACGTACATAAATCTATACATATTACATCTATACATATTACATATTTACATATTAATCTTATACTATACATATATATATATATATATATATATATATATATATATATATATATACGGTATGTACCCGTATAATAAATCTTCTATATCCTTCGATTCTTGACATTTTTATTGGATGGTCTTCTAAAGATCTTCTAAATCTTTTGATGCTTGACGATTTTTGTCAATGAACGTGTTTACGTGTTAAAATCGATGAATCGAGAATAACGTCGTTCGAACGATAAATAATAATAAAATAATATGTGTTTCTCGTTACGATGGATAAGGTGATCGATGATCGATGATCGACGACCGATGATAAGAACGAACCGAGCGATCAAGGTTAGACAACCTTCGTTTGATTAACCAATCCAGTTCGTGGTTTCTGATATTCCACGAAATCATTTAATCTCGTCGACTAACTAACGACCTTGACTACCAACGTACCAAATACATATATGTATATAATATATATATATATATATTTCTACGTGGGTCAGTTTTTAAATCGTTCCAAAATAATTCTCATATTAATCGACATAATCCAATAGTATTAATAAATAACGTTAGGTGACTATCGATGACGTATCGATAAATAGAACGTTTACCCAAAACCTACGTTTGCATAAGCAGGTACGGAAATGTAATATCGGGCGAGTAAGTTGGGACCAAAGTGAGGAGGATATGGCCACTGTGAAAAGCATTAAAGGATGGGGAGGAGGAATAAGGAGACGATCCCTCCTCCTTCTTCTTCGGAGAGGGTAGAACGGGAGGGACGTTTCTGGGTATTAGTCGGTCGACTTCGACGTAGAACGTTTCCGCGTTAGTTGCAAGTTGAACTAACGTCGTATCTCCATGGCGTTACTTGTCCCATAAACGCGTATATACGTAGACGGACACACACAAATAAGGGCGCGCGAATGCGCGCGTAAGAAAAGGGTGGAAAGGGTGATGGGCGAGGGAGAAGAGGAGGATGAGGAGGAGGAGGAGGAGGAGGAGGAGGAGGAGGTAGAGGATACCGTTCTCCAGTCGATGGTCTTCGGATACGATGATACTCTGCGTCGACCTCGTTACACGTGTACACCGTTAAACATTATATATATATATATATATATATATACATACATATAGATAGATAGCTATATAGGGTGTTGTATAGTTTTGCGAACTAGCGCGCCCGCGCCTCCGTGCCATGCCAACTCAATTCAATTTAAACTTCGACGTTGGTAGCGACATGCTGGAGAAGGGTGGGTGGGTGGGTGGGAGGGAGGGAGGGAACGGTTAAGTTAGGGGCCTAGGGTCTCCCACGGAGGTCGCACGAGAGAGATCTCGTGGAGGAGAGGATTGAGAAAGAGAAAGAGGAATAGAAGAAGAAGATAAAGTATAAGAAGATGACGATGGAGAAGCAAGCAAAAGTAAGTAACGGTAGAAAACGTTATCTGAACGCCTAAGTCATTAAATCGGACGAAAATTAACGCGAGTTATTAGTCCGAAGGTAATAATTAGGAGGCAATTGCACGGAAAATACAACTGCCTTAGCCTTACCGTCACAATTACGACGTTTCAATCCTCCTCCTCCTCCTCCTCCTCCTCCTCCACCTCCTCTTTTTCCTCCTTCTCGTTCTCGCCTTCGCCTTCGTCTTCGTCTTCTTCATCATCGTTGTTGTCGTCGACGTCGACCTCGTCTGTCACCGGCGTCGCTCGTTTAACCCCTTCTTCTTATCTCCTTCCGTTTCTCGAACCCTTTCCCTCTACCTACGACCCTTCAACCCTTTACCACCGTCTTCGGATACTACGCGTACGACTTTCCTCTTCGGCGTCCACGAACGTACTGCTAACGTTTACTTAACGACGTTCGATACAGTGTTGATACAGTATCGAATACAATCGAAAATAAAGAATGGTAGAAAGGAAACAAAAGTTTATTACTTTTCGTATAAGATTACTCGGATCTGTATATACATACAACGCCGTACTCTGTATATTAGTAAGAACGTTAAGAACGAAGAGCACGACCTGCGAGATATAAACAAATGTCCGATTTCAAGGATACGTACATACGTACATATGTATATACATACGTACATGCGTACATACGTCGATAATTACCATGCAGGTGTCTCGTTCGATGAGTCTTTTTGTTATGATTTTTTTCTTTTTCTTTTCTTTTTTTGTCGTTACTCGTCATCGATTAAGAACGAACGCGTGAGAAATTTATTGCAATTTGGACATCGGTTTTTCTTGGAATTCTCGACGAGGTTTAAAAAGAGGAATGCAGAAAAAAAATACACACACACACACACACATATATATATATATATATAAACATGCAGGTCACCTTGCACGTGTACGTATAAATGTATGTACGTCGTAGTAACATTTGGCCAAGCATATTTGCCACATTTACCAAAGGCATAAACAATTTGACGTTCGTCTTTGTCCTTGCTTAGCCAATCAAACAACGCTCTTCCCTTCCCTTCCCTTCTACGACTTACCTAATATTCGAAAAGGCTCCGTGAAGTCAGTATCGAACTATCAGTCAGCGAATAAACGTTAACGTTAAAGAGTTCAATCGAGTCGCGGTAGATCGAGAATTATTTCTAAGCAATTTAGAATTATATTTAAGAAACTTAGAACCTAAACGCATTCTACGTAAGATCGTACGATCATCGAGGCTTTTATAAAATCATTGTCGGAACGCTCTACGCAACGTCTAACTGTTCGCTCCAACAAATCATATTTTTTTTTTTGTGGAAAGGAGTATATTAAACGACGCTGTTTCTTAAGCGAAACCTAATCAAGAGAAATATTTAATTAGTATTTAATATACGCGTTATAAAGAATAGATAAATCTAACTATTATTCGTATCTCGTATAATTATTTAGTTTTATTTATTGGACACCGTCGATTGGGACGATTAGGACGACTCGGACATCGGAGTTTACAAGAAGGAACGTAAATATATATATACATACACACACATATATATATATTTATTTATTTATTTATTTATAATACATTTTTATGATATATGTATATGTACGTATACGTATCGTTCGTTCATTCAAGTTACGATTATCGATAGAAATAATAGGATTACGTATATATTTCAATTACGTTTATTTTTTTTTTTTACACATACTTATGTATATACATAATATGCGTACACATACGTACGTACGTATGTACACGTGTTACCGTTAGTCGGCGAAGGACGAAGGGCGTAGAAGATAATAACAACGAAATAGGATGGCGGAGGGAGCGTGCAACGTTGGAAGAAGAGGAAGCTGCTGGAAGAAGAGAAGCGGATAGATACGTACGTATGTACGTATGTATGTATATATGTATATATGTACTTATGTATGTATGCGATAGCTCGTTAATATTCATACGGCCTATAGAGGAACACGTTTCAAACGAACCATTCTCATGTTAGAACGTACAATATAAGGTATCGATAAATAAATCATAATGCGTTATTGCCTATTTGAATATGTTCGATGCGAGGGATATATTATTCGGTTAGGGGCTTGAAGTACGATTATAGTTCGTCTACTATCATCGTTCAAAGAGATCGGAGAAGAGGAGAGTAGAGAAGAGAAGCAAAAAAAGGAAAGAGAGAAGAACACAGGTAAGGACAACGTACAAATACATCGATTATCTCTCTCGACGATCTTTCGATCATATCGTTAATTATCTTATTGTCTTCTAATTAACACCGTTCACATGTGCGAGATAAAACGACATTTGTTTCGATAGTCGACGATCTAAAGAAAAAAAAAAAATAAATAAAAATAAAAGAAAGATAGTATCTCCATGAGATTTCATTGAAACATTCCAAAGAATTAGATTATTCTTTTTCGAATGGCGCCCATCGATTGTCGAACCTATTGTGTTTATACATATATACGTGTGTGTGTATATGTGTGTCCTCGGTGATTCATTGTACGTTGTAACCCCTCCACCCCCTGCCCATCGTACCCCCCTCCTCCTCCCTTTCTTTCTTTCATTTTTTTCCTTTCGTTTCTTTCTTTCTTCTCCCGCGAGGGATGAGTGAATTTGGGGGTTGTGGGGAGTCGTAGCCGGAGCTGGGATCCACAGTGGGGAGAGAGGGGGGGGGGACGAGAGGGGGGATTGGACGTCCAGGGGTTGATATCTCGATGCTTTAAAATACATATCTGCATGCATATGCAAGGTTACGAAATGACGGGGACGAAGGCGCGTCACGCTCGAGGAGAATAACGGCCCATCGTCGTGGCGGTTAATGAATATCGCTGGGGGTGGAGGAAGAGAGGTTAGGGTAGTTTTTTTCGAATAAGGACGAGAGACGCCGATTAATATTATTGCGTTCGTTCGTCTCCCGGGGATTTTCGTAAGCTCTGGAGAATTTTCTCGAAGCTCGTTCGATAGCTCGCTCGCATTTGTTCGAGAACTAAACACATCCGCCGATCCGTCCCAATCATCGGATCCTTCGATTCGGATAACATCGATTATTTTCTTTAATTTATATTTTTATATATAGAAAAATGACTCACATTACGAGCAATAATCGTCTTCGAATGTTCCCAAGAAAAATGAAAAGAGAAATAGAGAAGAAATTTAGTTTCCTATTCGCCGTTCACCCGTTAGATATCATTCATTGAGAATATTTCGTGAAGTATTTCTTTTCCTCTTC
Organism: Dolichovespula media; assembly: GCA_911387685.1. Taxonomy (NCBI): domain Eukaryota; kingdom Metazoa; phylum Arthropoda; class Insecta; order Hymenoptera; family Vespidae; genus Dolichovespula; species Dolichovespula media. The sequence goes on from OU426866.1 coordinate 4,724,533, forward strand.
TTTCCTTTTCTTTTTCTTTTTCTTTTTCTTTTTCTATTTCTAATGAAACATTCGATCAACCAAATATAACGAATTGCGTTATAATCGTTTAGCTTGAATATATCCTACGTAGGTAAGTACTTAAGTACGTACGTATGTACAAGTTGTTGGCGATGACGTGGAACAGCTTGCATCCCCTTTCTGACGTTTCTTCCCTCCGTAAATCTTGAGTTACTGGTTTGAGCCGTATAAGATGCCGTGATACGGGGGCAGGTGTCGCTGTAAACTCAGTTAATTAGACAAGAGGCAAACCATCACCGAAGAGCGCCCGCCATCCCCTCTCGACCCCTCTCTGCCCTCGTCCCCGTTATCCTCTTCGAGGTCTCCCACTTTTGCTCACCACCACCCTTCCCACCCCGTCCAACCCAACCCAACCCGACCCATCCTCCTTACCCCATCCTCATCCACCCCCTCCCACCCCTTTCACACCCTCGAGGCTTGTTAATAACGCGTAATTACCATTATACATAGCAATACACTCTTCCAAGCTCGCACTCGCCGACCCCATTAGATAAGACGACACCTTATTACACGGAAAACTAACGTTGGTATATCGCGCAACACAAAACTTCGAAGTCTGGAACCCCATCGCCGTTGTCGAGAGAGAAAGAGAATGAGAGAGAATGAGAGAGAGAGAGAGAGAGAGAGAGAGAGTGAGAGAGTGAGAGAGAGAGAGAGAGTGAGAGAAAGGAGAGGACCCTTTCTCGCAGCGTACTTTCGTTGGCGTGCGATAAAACGTTGGTGCCGGTGAGAGCGTTTGAAGTAACGAGATTGTAATTGGAAACGATACGCCACGATTACTATGACGATATCACCGATACCGATTCAGGATACGATAACGTGAAATATTTACGAATTTATGAATTATTATAGTTATCATTATTGTTATTGGTCGAGCGTGCATTTCTTTCTTTTCTGTCCTTCTTCCTTTTCTCCTATTTCCATTTTTGTCCTTTCTTTCTTTACTTTTTCTCTTCACTTTTTTGTTCTTTCTTTTTTCTTTTCTTCTTTTTATTCAGCTCAACGAGTTAATAGATAGATAGATAGATAGATAGATAGGTAGGTAGATGGTACTATCGTACGTAACTACGTTTTATATTTTTAACTGACGAACGTTTAACGAACGTTTCTTTTCTTTCAAATCATCCTCAGCACACTCGCGTATTTTCTTCCGCCGACAAAAGACGAGAGAGAGAGAGAGAGAGAGAGGGTTGGTCGGAAAAGGAGAGAAGAGGGGTTTGCGTACGAGCGATAAAAAACAAAAAAAAAAAAAAAAGAAAGAAAAAAGGAAATAAAACGAGAAGACGTAAAACGAAAACAGAAAAAGGAAAGAAAAGGAAAGGAAAGGAAAGGAAAGGAAACGTCCTTTGATTATTTGGGGGGTTTTGACGAAGCTCAGAGTACGATAACGAGAGTTAAGGTTGAATCCGTTTCGGGGTAATACGCTCGGGCAAATATGGAGTCGTTGGAGAAAGGACGTTATTATATATGATAGCAGGTGGATTGTGAAAATTTGGAGTGCGGTTTACGTACACGGGAAAAGGGAGCAGCCACCTATGGCGATTCCGTAAGTGAATCCACGGCATTTAACCGCCGCGGCGCGTTTAATAACGAGACTCGCGAAGATCCATCCTCTCTCTCTCACTCTCTTTTTCTCTCTCTTTCTCTCTCTCTCTCTCTCTCTCTCTCTCTCTCTCTGTCTCTGTTTCTCTCTGTTTATCTCTGTCTCTCTCTGTCTGTCTTTCTCTTCTTCTCTCTCTCTCTCTCTCATTCTCTCTTTCACTCTGAGTAGGTGCCCTGAAGCGTCGACGTTCCAAGGGTTTCTTTCACGATTTATGTCATAATCACCTGAAACACAGAGCAAGAGGACTGCGCGCGCGCGCGCGCGCTCAACACTGAGCGCGTTTCCTCTTTCTAGCCTCCTTTGCTTCGTCTCTCGCCCTCTTTTGAAAAAGAGTAGTTACAACTGAGATGAGAAGCAATGAGTACTATGCGAAAGGGAGACGGAAAGAAAGAGAAAGAGTAAGAGAAACTGAGATAGAGAGAGAGAGAGATAGATAGATAGATAGATATAGAGAGAGAAAGGGACGGTGCACGGGCGCGTTCGTAAACACAAAATGCATTTGGGGTTAATGCGACGTGTATCGCGCGGGATTTTCTCAAATGCTGGTGTAAAATGTCAGCCAACCCTCTCCTCTGTTCCGCACCACTCGGCGGAAGTCGTGGAACGGAACGTCCTGACTCCGGCGAACCAGCAACAATCCAGACGCACCAGGTATAACCGAGCTGAGCTGAGCTAAGCTAAGCTAGCTAGCTAACTTCCTAGCGAGCGAGCTATAGCGAACGTTATTCGTTTTTATTGCACTGCCTGCCCAACCTACCCTCTTCCCGCCCTCCTGTAACCCACCCAACTCCTGCATGTCACTACCTGCGATATATATATTTATATGTACATATATAAACTTCTTAACGCCATTGCTTCGGAATGCTTCAAATGCTAAACGTTAAATGCTACACGCATTCAGTATTATTCCTTTTTATTCGTGTCTCTTTCTCTCTCTCTCTCTCTCTCTCTCTCTCTGTCTCTCTGTCTCTCTGTCTCTCATGTAACAGCTCACTCGTTCTGAGTCAGAGGATTCAAGGGTAACAAGAGGGTAACAGCTTTAGACTCTCTCGCTTGCCGTCCTCTGCCCCGTCTCCACTCTCACCCTCTTACCCTCATCTTTCTTCGCTTGCACGGACCACGTGTCAAGAAAGACACTCTCTTTCTTTCTTTCTTTCTTTCTTCTCTCTTTTCTCTTCCTTCCCTTTCTTCCGTTCATTCTATCTTTCTATCTTTCTTTCTTTCTTTCTCTCGTTCGTTTTCGTCTTTTGATTTCTCGTTCCTTTTTTCATTTTTTTTATTTACCTTTCTTTCCTATTTTTCTTCCTTTTTTTTTTTCCTCGACTCCCAACTATCTCTTTTTATACAGAGCCGTACGGGTACGTAAAACACATAAAAGTGGAATTTGTTACATCGTAGTACGATGGGGTTGCCGTAGACGACGAGGATGACGACGAGGATGACGACAACGACGATCTTTCGCGGGTGGCCGTAGAGTCCGCATCAAGGATGCGCGCGCGGTTTCTCGCGAATAGAAGATTTACGGGTTTGATCATGAATGGGATCGCGCGGTTCGCTCGTTTCATGAATCAAACGAATGACATCAGCAGTGTGTCTTTACGCGCGTCTTAATCCTTTCGCGTTGTTATCTCGCGTCGTTGTGCTCGTTACTTTTTACGTATGCATATGTATGCATGCATGTATGTATGTATGTATGTATGTATGTATGTATGTATGTATGTATGTATGTATGTATGTATGTATGTATGTATGTATGTATGTATGTATGTATGTATGTATGTATGTATGTATGTATGTATGTATGTATGTATGTATGTATGTATGTATGTATGTATGTATGTATGTATGTATGTATGTATGTATGTATGTATGTATGTATGTATGTATGTATGTATTTACGTCGCGT
>OU426866.1:4733101-4735601 GCA_911387685.1 Dolichovespula media
GATTGACCCTGGACGTAGAAATTTGTGACGAGGGAGAATTGGGAGTGGTGGAGGGCTGGAGAGAGGGGGAGGTATGAGACGGAGAGTCTCATACGGTACGTAAACGAGAAAATCGAATCTTTGAATTCGATTCTCACGACGAACGTTTATAGGACGATCGAACGAAAAAATTATTGTCGGTGGTCGTTGCGCGAGAACGATACATACGTTACGATGACGTCAACGGACGGACGATATTAAAATGACCGCGGATTGGTCGCTGGGGTTCACCCGGTGTATCCTGGCTCGTGTATACGTATACGGAAAGTACCACAGGCCGCGTACGTAGAAGCTTTATTCCCCTTTATATGCACATTCGAATATCTCCGGGCGCGAGCTGCATCTCAAAACTTGCTGCTTTTCTACTACCGAGGAGGGGGTGGGGTGACGACGAGGAGGAGAAGTAGGAGGATGGGGAGGGTGAGAAGTAGCCTCGACAGGCGCGGCAACGTTAAGGGTTTTACCGTTATGGTGGTGGGTGGTTGGGTGGGTGGTAGGGGTTGACTCGGTCTTCCTTCCTTTTTTGTTTCCTTCTTCTTCTTTTTCTTTTGTCTCGTTTTCGTTCTCAACCAGCCACCACTCCCACCCACAGCTCACGGCCAACCACCCACTCACCCGTCCACCCCCTGCGGTCCGCGCTTGGAATATAGTTGAGAGGAAAAAAGGCAAAGTATGTACCACTACCCAACTCAGTGCTACGAGAGTACGTACGCGCGTGAGTGTGTGTGTGTGTGTGTGTGTGTGTGTGTGTGTGTGTTGTATGCGTTGGTCGGTGCATTAAGCGGGGGTTACTACGGACAAATTCGGGTAAATTCGGATAAATTCGGATAACTTTGTCCCTTTTGTCTGGATATAAAATAGGGGAAGGGGGTGAGGAAAGGTAGAAATGGACGAATTTCTTAGATCGGAACATTCGAACGTTCTACGTATTCGTACTATCCCCTTTGTTTTATTCTTCTTTTTCTTCTTCTTATTTTTTTCCTTTATCCTTATTACTCCTTTGCCACCCACCTACCCTCTCTCTCTCACTCTCTCTCTCTCTTTCTCTCTCTTTCTCTATATATCTGTCTATCTTTGTTAAATAAATTACATCGAAAGGATAAGAAGAGAAACGATATAAAACTAAAAAAAGTTTCGTAGCAGTAAGAAAATGATACGTAGTAAGAATTTCATTGGAGATTTTTCAATAGACTCTTATGGTTAGTCTAATTGTCTCCATGCAAAAAACACACACAGAGAGAGAGAGAGAGAGAGAGAGAGAGAGAGAGAGAGAGAGAAAGAAAAAAAAGTCGGACAAGAATTCACGCTGATCGTATATGTTGAATAATTTAAAGATAAAAAAAGTAACAAGAAAAGGGTAGAAAAACGAGAAAAGAAAAGAAAAGAAAAGAAACGAAAAGAAAGGTAAAAGAAAAGGTAAAGAAAATGAAAGAAGGAAGCTTCGTTTCGTTTCTCGAAACCATAAAAGTTTCGCACAACGACGACGACGACGACGACGACGACGACGACGACGACGAGGACGATGACGACGATGAGAAGGACGGAAAGTATCCTTTCCTTTCGTCCCTTAAGGCAATACTCACATGCATACATCGGTCATAAATAAATGAAGCGAAGAAGAAACTGTCTCTGGTAATAAATTACGGGATAGAGTCGGGCTAAGTCGTCTACGTCGTCGTCGTCGTCGTCTACGTTGTCTACGTCTCTACGTCGTCTACGTCGTCGTCTACGTCGTCGTCTACGTCGTCTACGTCTACGTCGCGGGTTCTGGTACCGCTACGGCACGGCTATTACGCTAGTTTTCATCAGGATGTAAACACGCGACGCGGTTAATGAGTTCGTTCCGTATGCAGAAATTAGCGTGAAGCGATCTCTAAAACTGTAAAAGCCTGAAAAGGGTGACGGACGATGGCAAAAGGAGCTGAAGGGAAGGAGTACGGAGGTGGGGTGAAGGGTGGAAGGTAGATGGGAGGGTAGAGGGTGGACAGAGAAGAGGAGGAGGAGGATGAGGAGGTTGAGAAGGAGTTGGAAGGTGGAGGTTGGAGGTTGGGGTTAGATAGGTAGTTAGGTAGATAGGTAGGTAGGTAGGTAGGTAGGTAGGTAGGTAGGTAGGTAGGTATGATGGGGTAACCTCGAGGGAGGGACAGGGTTGGGTGAGTGAGTGAGTGAGTGAGTGAGTGAGCGAATGAGTGGGTGGTTGGTTGGTTGGTTGGTCACACCCACGCGCACTTATTATTATTTAGGGGTGCAACGGACATGTACGGTTTTTGCCAGAGATGGAATTACATATTCCTCTCGCCGACCACCACCATCAGCGTTAAGGGTAGTGGTAGTAGTAGTTGTGGTGGTGGTGGTGGTAGTAGTGATAGTAGTAGTGGTAGTAGTAAAGGCAATAGCACCGACAAGAGACACGCCTGAGAGAGAGAGAGAGAGAGAGAGAGAGAGAGACGCGGGCAAGCGT
>OU426866.1:4740601-4743101 GCA_911387685.1 Dolichovespula media
CCTTGGACACGGAAACACGAAGAATGGCGTGTTGAAAATATTGGAATGTGGTCTAGGAGGAAGAAAAGTTTCTTTTTTTTTGTTTTATTTTTTTTTGTTTTATGTGTCTTTAAAAAAGGAAGAATAGAAAGTAAGAAAGTTGAGAAATAAAATAAAAAAAAGAACACAATACACCTAAGCGTATGAAAAGGACTTCCTACTTATTGGGCTTGTTTCTCTCTCCTTTCCTCTCCTTCTCTCTCTCTCTCTCTCTCTCTCTCTCTCTTTATGATCTAGCAACGTTTTATATACGTCTGTACATATACATATATGCATATATGTATATATATATATATATATATATAGATATATATATATATATATATATTTATATCTTTGAAAAACTAGACTAGATACGACGTGACGTGCGAAAGCCTCGGAAGAAGAAAATCGATGGTAGTCGGTGGATGTCTCAAGTTGGTTCGGTGGTTCATCTCCCCAAACCCAACTCCAACCCCAACCCCTAACCCCAAACCAACCCCGGTCCCTCGTTGGTCGGTATGGCGGTGAAGAAGTGGTCGGGAACAGATAACAAAAATACGAGGTAAGTTTTCGAGAGGCCATAACCTTCTCGTGCGGCACCGTACGGCACGGCACGGCACGGTACGGCACGGTGCGGTATGGTACGATGCGGTGCGTTGCGGTGCGGTACGGTACGGTATGGTGCGGTGCGGTGCGGTGCGTCGCGAGCCGCACGCATTAGCATAGTAATGAATATTATTACATTTCGGCTGCACACTCAGTTTAATTCCATCTTCCCAGTCGTAAAGATAATAACCGAGTGGCGGCTGCTTCGCGCTGTATTCTCGGTAGAGCCGGTTTTGGTTCTGGTGAATGGGAGGGAGGGAGGGCAGCGTGAGAGGGAAGGTCCGGGTAGTGGCGGGTGATAGAAGGGGGAAGGGGTGATGGCGATGATGGTGTTGGTGCTGTTGGTGGTGGTGGTGGTGGTGATAGTCGTGTGGAAGAGAATGTTGCGCGAGGGGTTAGTCGTTGGAGGTGATACCAACGATGGTCGTGGAGGTGAGCTAGCTTGAGAAATACAGAAAGAGAGAGAGAGAGAGAGAGAGGGAGAGAGACAGAGAGAGGGTATAGAGATGGTTCCGAAGGAAGTACGAAAGGCGGATGTCGCGGGGGTTGTGCCGAGTGGTGGTGGTGGTGATGGTGGTGGTGGTGGTGGTGGTGGTGGGCTGGGCGGTGGCGCGGCTTTAAGAGGTTCTCAGGAGGAGTAAATATAAACTTGGGAAAGTGACAAAGATAATTCTAATAAAAGCGACGACGACGGCGACGACGGCGACGACGACTACGATGACTACGACGACGACTACTACTGCGACTACTAAGAACGACTCCGAGAAGACGACGAAGAGCACTACCTGCCTTTCTCCTCGCTTAATTCGTGACATATTCCGGCATTGCATTACTTTTGTCCCGTAACCCCTCCCCCAAATCTTCCACCCTCGTCCTCTTACTCCCACCCCCCCCCCCGACCGTCTTTCCATACTTCGGACTTCCTCGTCAAGATTTTGGGTGGGCCATCATCTCCCTTTTGGTTTGCCCTTTAATGTGGTAAGGAGAGAAGGTCGGTTGGGTATATCGTTTCGTTCCCTCCCTTTCTCTCTTGACACTCTCACCCTTTTCAATCCTCCACCCCCTCGTCAACCAACCCCTCTCCCCGCACCTATGGCTCACCAACGAAATAGAGACTGACTACTACTCCAAACCTTAGGCATAACCCAAAGTAAAGATTCTCGTGGTGAGCGCGTGGAGGAGAATAAGCTAATCGTGGATAAACTTTAGGCACGAGTCGTACTATTCTGCTTATACCTATTTTCTTTTTTTTATTCTTTTTTTTTTCTTTATTCTTTTTCTTTTTATTTATTTATTTCGTTTTGCTTGTTCATTTTCCATCTCTCTCTCTCTCTCTCTCTCTCTCTCTCTCTCTCTCTCTCTCTCTCTCGCGCGCGCATTCGAATAGAATGCTAAACGAGAATACGAATTCTTAACAATCTCTCCAAGCAATATTCTTTTCTTCTATTTCCTTCTTTTCTTTTTATTTTGCGTTATTTCTTACTTTTGCTACGAGTTATCGTTACAACGAGAAAACGGAAAATCAATAATCGAGAAATAGATAGAAGCGCCATTCGGTTCCATAGGAGCCCAAAAGCAGGTACACACACGCGCGCTCGCGCACACACACGCACACGCACGCACACGCACACGCACGCACACGCACACACACGCACACGCGCACACACACACACACACACACACACAGAGAGAGAGAGAGAGAGAGACGCGCGCGCGTACAAAGATATACCCACTTAAACTATCCAGTATTTTGAAGGGTTTTCGTTTCGCGTCATATATTTCTTCGAATACTCTATTCCTAACGTTAATTCGTGATACGTCGCTCGACAAGCAGAGAGTGAGACAGAGAAAAAGAGAGAGAGAGGGAGGAAGA
>OU426866.1:4748101-4753101 GCA_911387685.1 Dolichovespula media
TGCATACATCGATTTTTGTCGATCGCGACGATCGAAGTTTACGATCGATCGATCAACGCGTCGCTCGTTCATGTCGATCGTTTCTATAACGTCATTAATCATCGACATATCGTACGAGATATATCGTTCCAGACGTTCGTCGTTGTAAAAATGTAAGGAATAAGAAGACAATAAATAATTAAATAATTAAATAAATAAATAAATAAAACGGATAAAGAGATATGGGGTAACGTCGAATCCCCCCTTTTTACGTGTCTCCATTCGACGACGATTTCTTTTTCATTTCTTCTTTTTTGTATTTTCTTTTTTTCCTTTCTCTTCTCTTTTTTTTTTCTCCTTTCTTTTTTCTTCCTTTAAAGAATTTATCTCGAAGCGACAACGTTCTCTTCCTTCTTAATGCGTCTACAGTCTCTCTAACCGACTGCTACGCGCGTTCTTCGTCATCCCTCGTTTCTTCTTGCATCTCCCTTTTGGAAAATTCAAGTTCGAGACGAGAAACCCGAGGGTGGTGGGGTGGTGTAGTGATGGAGGTGGAGGTGGTTGGAGATGGTGGGGAGGGAACGAGGCAGGGCTGATACGAAAATACGGCGATTTCTCAGGGTATTAAGTGCGCGCCCGCGACCTTTGATATTAATAACAATAATAGTACAAAGTCGTGCTAAGGCAAAGGGCGAGAGGTGGTTGTAAGGGGTGGGCGGAGAGTAAGCCTTATGAGAGGTTGAGTGGGTGGTGGTAGTAGGCTTGGGAGGGTGAGTTACGTCGTTGGCTGCTTCAAGAAAGGAGAAAGAAAAAAGGAAGAAAAGAGGGGGAGAGAGAGAGACAGACAGACAGACAGACCGAGTGAGAGAGAAAGAGAGAAAGAGAGAGAGAGGTTTTACTTTTCGCGGCCAGATACAAATTACAGCTCATTTTTATGCCATTTTAATATCGCCACGCGTCATTAAATAACCCTCGTTCGTACCTTTTGCCTCCCCCTACTCCCCCTTACCCCGCTTCCCCAGCCTCGCCAACCTACCTCCGGCCTTTAACAACAGGGCACTACCTCGACTACGTTGTAGTCGGTCTTCTTCATCTTCGTTTTCGTTTTCGTTTTCGTTTTCGTCGTCGGCATCTTATAATATACAGCGCGTTACCACGAGAGAAATGAAATATTCGTACGCACCCATTAGAGAAGCCCTCTTACCCCGTCTTCCTCATCCTCTACCCCTCTACCTCCTTACTCTCTATCACCTCCATCCCTCGCGCGCCGCCATCCCTCCTCTCTTTTCCTCTCCTCACCCCTCCTCTTTCCCTCGTCACCGAAGAACGCTACGAAATCGCGTTTAAGGAAACGTACCGGCAACGAAAAATCGACGGAGATTTTCTTCGAACTCGCTTAGTAGAACCTCTTTTACGGTTAAATCTAAGAGGGCTAAAGAGGAATTACGTTTATACGTACGCGGTTTATGAAGTATGGATGCGAAATTGAAGGAGGCGAGTAAGGAAATGAAAAGAAAAGAAAAAAGAGAAGAGGAATAAGGTGAAAGGTGAAAGACGAAAGATGAAAGAACGAAAAAGTAAAAGATGAGGTTCGAACGATCGAAAGCGAAATCGTGGATTATACCGCTCGTACGTAGAGAATGAAACGATCGGGAAAGTAAAGAGGATGGATGATCGGTGGGAAGAGAGGGGGAAAGGTAAGAGGGCGTAAGGGCGTACGGGGGGAAGTAATAGAAAGAGAGGGAAGAATTCTTTAATAAGAGAAACCATTCCTTATCGTTTCTTTGAAACGGCAATGAACTATGCTAATTTTTTCCGCGTCGGGTAACGCGCGCCCGAGCGGAACGTTGGATCGTAAAACTCTCGATTCCTTCCTTTTTGAACGCTTCCGCGAGATAGATATCGTTCCGCGATTTAACGCGACGGAACTGGATGGTTTATATATATATATATATATGTATATATATATGTACGCACGTACATACATACATACGTACGTACGTATTCTGATACATAGTATCATAGCATTTTAACTTTATGCTAATTCGCGGTTAGGTAGGTACTGGAGAGAAAACGTTATACGGTATCGTCGTGGTATCGAAGAAGTATCCTTCCCCTTTTCGAAATCGCGCACCCTACTGCTTTTCGTCTCTCTCTCTCTCTCTTTATTTCTCTCTTTCTATCTATCTATCTATCTATCTCTCTTTCTCGTTATAAAGCAAAGTTATAAAGAAGAGAGACACATTATATAATGTGCATCGAACATATTCATAACTCCCATTTATATTGCGCAGAAAGTGTAGTCGGTTGGTCCTCTCTTTTTACTCTGTCTCTCTCTCTCTCTCTCTCTCTCTCTCTCTCTCTCTCTCTCTACTTTACTCTTCGTGGTGGCGAAGGGACGAGGAAGGGGAGGGGGACGATACAACGTTAGTACGAAACGCCCGAATCCTGGGAAAAGGCGATTTTATCGTCCGCCTTTTTTACGACATAGTAAGGAGCATGCTTTTTAAATCGGAACTTATTTTCCGCTTTTATTTTCTTTTATTCTTTTTTTTTTCTTAGAGAAAGAGAGAGAGAGAGAGAGAGAGAGAGAGAAAGACAGATTTACGAGAGGTGAAAAGTCATCAACCATGAGAGAACACGAAATCGTCGATCTTTGTAAAGTTGCCTTATACAGGACGCGTAATAGCTCTTCTTTTTTTTTTAACCACCAATCCCCTCCTTCTTCTCCCTCTTCTCCCCTGTACCCTTCACTTTAAGCTTTGCATCGATATTCGTTCGGTTTAAAAGGAATACAAAATAGAAGAACGTAAAGGAAAGAATAGAAAGAAACTGAAAGAAATACGAATTGATCGATATATTCGTATAATAATTTCTGACTGAATTATCGATTGACATATTTTTCATTCCTTAGCGATCATTTTATTATAGTTATTATTATTATTATTATTATTATTATTATTATTATTATTATTAAATTGATTTTATTAACGTTATCGTTATCGAACGGGCGAACTATTAGAAACATTACGCGATTTAATAAGAAACTAATCAAGCTCGTTCACACAGTAGTACAACTTCTTGGGAGATAAAGAGAGAGAGAGAGAGAGAGAGAGAGAGAGAGAGAGAGAGAACGAGAGAAAAGGGGTTGGCAGAGGATGGTAGGAGGACGGCAATGCTGGCGAGTTCCTTACGAGGGTGCCAAAGCACGGAAGCAAGGGTAGTTTCGAGGTCGAATCTAACGCAGTACAGAACAGAGAGAGAGAGAGAGAGAGAGAGAGAGAATGAGAGAGAGGAGGCGGGGATTTGTTGCACGATAGTTCGGACGATCTATGAGCCGAGTTCGCTAAGAGATCACGAAAGGGGTGGATTTACTGGTCCATCCCGCGTTCACACCACACAAATCCAAGTGACCGCCTTAGGACCGACAATCCCCCCCGCACCATCCCCCTCTCCTTCCCTTTTCCATCTTCCTCCCACACCCACTAACCACCCCCTCTCCCCCCTTTTCAAGCCCCCACACCTACTTTACCCGTACCCTTGTCTCTCTATTTCTGCGACGCACGTCTCCCAAAGTTATTTACGTATTCTGCCGAGCGTAAATTCGTAGTGAACTACAGACCTCGAAGAGTTGTTCGGATTTTAATTGTTGCCCGGTGTTTCATTCGTTAATTACACGTCACTATATTCGATAGAAATACGAAACATATCTCTTTAATATCATCATCATCATTATTATTATTATTTTCACTTTTATTTTCATCATTATCGTTAACGTTATTTTTCTTTTCATCCTTTTCAATTATTTATTTATTTATTTATTTATTTATTTATTTATTTATTTATTTATTTTCACTATCGTTTTCATTTGTATTTTATTCTTCTTTTTGTAAAATTATTATTATTATTATTATTATTATTATTATCCTTATCATTCGAGATCGAATCGAAGATATACGATGCGACTATCAGCTGCTGTGCATTCGTTCCTTTTCTTCTTTCCCACCCCTACCCACCCCTTCATTCGTTGCCACTCCATCGTCTCTTTTGCTCAACGAAACGCACGAAAGAGAGAATTATTTTATTCCCTTACATATGCGATATTTACATTCAAGATACGTAGAAAATACGCTACGAGAGACAAAACGCGACGTACATAGGTCTGTCTGTCATCCCTTTTTTTTTTCAGGATTTTCTATTAAAAGGTCTTACAACAACCACCCTCCTCTTCACCCTTTCTTCCTCTTTCTCGTCTTTTCATTCTTCTTCTTCTTCTTCTTCTTCTTCTTCTTATTATTATTATTATCATTATTATTATTTCGCAAATCGTTTTTTAGTTTATGGCAGGTAGCATGTGAACTTGAAAAGAAATGCGAGGCTCGTTAGTTCCGTGAGATATTAATTATTTGCCCGCCATCGCCGCGACCGCTCGAGTAATGGTGAAAAATGTCTTGGATTGTATGGAGGAGGGTAGGGGGTAAGGGTAAGGGTAAGGGTAAAGGAAGAAGGAGGAGGATGACGGGGGAGGTGGATTACATTACGAGAGACGACGGGCCAAGGAGGAGAAGAAGGAATAGGAGGTGAAATACGAAGGGCAGAGGGTGGGGGAGGAGGGGGGGGGGAGTCCGTGCGGAGAGGAGGGAGAATTGGAACGGCGAAAGTAATAGCGGGTGCCACCAAGCCGGAAAAGAATAAGAAGGAACGCGTGCGTATCGGTGTGTGTGTGTGTGTGTGTGTGTGTGTGTGTGTGTGTGTGTGTATATATGCCTCGTTACATTTAAATTGGAGGGAATGACCGAGTGGTTCTCGTTATTCATACGAAATAATATAGAAAAATAAATATTTTCTACTTCTCGAGCTTCGTCTACTTAACTTCGGCGGGGTCTTTCGCGTCTTCTCAACAAAAAAAAAAAAAAAAAAAAAAAAAAAAAAGAAAAGAAAATAAAAAAGAAAAGAAAAGTAAAAGAGTAAGAAGAGAAAAGAAATAAATTTCGATGAAGCGGCGATCAAACTAAACGGGA
>OU426866.1:4758101-4768101 GCA_911387685.1 Dolichovespula media
TAAAGTAAAGATACGAGAAGTAGTAGAGGTAGATAGGGATTGGTGGGCAGGGGTAGGTGGTGAACGACGACGAAGGGGGTGGGCTTGGGTGAACTTGGGGTTGAGTTGAGTCGGGTTGGGTCGAGTTGGGTTGGATTGGGTGTATGTACGTCGTCTGGTTATCTACTTATTCGCGAAAAATCTTTCCTCGTCGTTAAGACGTTCTTGCTTGCGCTCTTCCCTCCGGCACAGAGATCGCTTTACGTTTCTCTTTTCCATTCTCCATTTCTTCTTTCTCTCTCTCTCTCTCTCTCTCTCTCTTTTTCTTTCTATTTCTCTCTGTCTCTTTCTCTCGTGGATGCTCGGTAGGTACGTCGCGTTACCTACCAGAGAAAACGAAAATAAAATGTAAGTGGAAATTTATTGCTTCGAGCGATAGGAGACGTTTCCGTACTTTTAAATATTTTATAAACTTTCTTCTTCTTCCTCTCTACTTCTTCTTCCTCCTCTTCTTCTTCTTCGTTTTCTTTTCTACCTAGGGTACTTACTACCTCCCCTCGTCCCGTCCCTCTCCACTCCTCTCCACTTCTCTCCTCTCATCGTCCTCCTCGTCTTCTCTTCTTCCTCTTCGTCCTCTTCTTCGTCTTCTTCCTCGTCTTCTTTTCATCCTTGTCTCGTCTCTGTTCTGTAACGATACTTGAAAAACGCCCAAGAGAATTCTCACAACGATCCAAGAAGAAGATGACGTCGAGTAAGAAGATCGCTCGAAGTTGTCACTCCGTTTTCTTTTTTTATTTTCAGCCCAATTTTTCACCCTTTCGAAAATATTCAAAGTTGGCATTAATCGATCGCCGAGGAATTTCCTTTCATCGGCCATCGATCTCTTATATTCGACGAAGCATCCGCATCTTTTTATGATGTTAAATATTAATTATTTATAAATGTAACGTTCACGATGAATTAATCACAAATTATGCGATATCCCATTTGAAAGAAAACGAAAGAAAAATATTTACTTACGCCACCTTTCAAAATAGACGGTCCATGTGTATCCTGGAATAATATATATTTATCACATTACATATAATATATAAAACGATATATATTATTTATATACACTGAATTTTCGACGATCGCGACTGTATTACGACCGATAGCACTGTACAATTCATTCACGTCGTTACTCTTTCGTTCTTTTTTTTTCACTTTTATATTATTACTTCACTCGTTCATACGGTTTATATTGATGTTTTTCTCTTTTCCTACGAACGCGTCTTACGGAACGAGGAATGGGTAATGTCAATTTTTTTTTCCGAATATCCTTCATTCCCCCTTCTCTCTCCCTCTCCATCACCCACCTCTCCCTCTTTTGTCATGTCCTCACGGACACATAATTTCACGGACACGTCAGAGCGTCGTAAAGGACAACGAGCTGATCGAATCAATAATCGCGATACACGAAGAGACTCTCCCTCGTCTTTTTCTTCTTCTTCTTCCATTTCCTCCTCCTCCTCCTCCTCTTTTTCTTCCTCTTCCTCTTCTTCTTCTTCTTCTTCTCTCGTGAAAGATCGTCCAACATTGCTCGATAACACGCGAACGATGGATACAACATCTCGTCGGAGGGTCTACGTCGATCTTGTGAATTTTTAATGCCAACCTATCAGCGCCTTTCAATACGGTTATCCGAAAATTGACAGTACACCCTCTTGCCCTCTCTCTATCTCTCTCTCTCTCTCTCTCTCTCTCTCTATCTTTCTCTCTCTCTCTCTCTCTATCTATCTATCTTTCTATCTCTTTCTTTCTCTCTCTCTCTCGCTTTCTCTCTTTTACCAGTCCTCTGGTTCTCTTTCAACGCGGTACAAGCGCTCAAATGAATATCCCTCTAGAGGCGAACGGATGGGTGGAAGGGGTGGATAAGTAATAAGTTCTTTTATATCGCTCTCCCGAACTAATAAGTCCCCTTGTCTCTCCGCGTTCCATCAAACGTGCTGAATTATTTACATCGGACCCGATCTTCCGTCGGTTTTAATACCTTCAACAGCGGCGGCGACGTGCCCTCATGTTGGAAAAGTACCGGCTCGACCTTTCTCTCTCTCTCTCTCTCTCTCTCTCTCTCTCTTTTTCTTTTTCTTCTTTCTCTCTCTCTCTCTCCCTTTCTCTTTCTTCATTTTGCATAGAATGACACGTAGGGGTTTCGACTTTCGACCGACAGGTT
Organism: Dolichovespula media; assembly: GCA_911387685.1. Taxonomy (NCBI): domain Eukaryota; kingdom Metazoa; phylum Arthropoda; class Insecta; order Hymenoptera; family Vespidae; genus Dolichovespula; species Dolichovespula media. The sequence goes on from OU426866.1 coordinate 4,760,296, forward strand.
CACGTATATTCGAGAGAGAAATATTTATGTGATACCATGATGGTAGTAAATGGCGGCGATTCACCGTATATTTTGATTTCCTTTTATTTCACTTTTCTTCCACCTTCTATCTTCATTTTCCTAATACTTTTCTTTTTTCTTCTTTCGTAAAATATCTCACGTTACAATCTTCGTTCCGAAGAGATCATTTCTCCGTCTACAAAGTTTGCCTTTCTTATCTCTTTTGTTCATTAATTTTTCTTTCCTTTCTCATCGTACTCATCGATACTACTGAAACAGAGGCGTTTGAAATTGTGTTAAATAAGAAACGTTCGACAAGATCTCGTCCATTTTATAAGTTAATGTCTCTCGCGCACGATTACGTACTTGGAGTTTATTTATGATAAACCCAATCATATCGTCTTTCTACGTATCTTTCTGTAAGATTTATTCGTTCGTTCGTCATCATTGATTTTATTCGTTCATTTTTCTGTTTTTTTTATTTTTTTTTTTTCATTCGTCCATGTACAATCATAACGTAGACGAGAATTAAGATTAAGTTGAAAATGATATAACCGTGTCACGAGTTCGTTCACATTGATTAGTTGTCCCCTCTTACGCCAGGGACCACACGTTACTTGGCTACATAATTGCGTCGTTACGTCATCATTATGCGTTTAATGTTAACGTTGAAATGCTAAGAAGAAGAAGAAGAAGAAGAAGAAGAAGAAAAAAAAAAGAAAAAAGAGAAAGAAAAGGTATATAAATATATATATATATATATGCATGCGGTAATACCTATGGCGTGATCATGCACAACAAAAACACGAAACTGTATTCCAACGAGAAACGTTGAATTACGAGAGTTCTCGTTAACCTCTCTCTCTCTCTCTCTCTCTCTCTCTCTCCCTTCTCTCTCTCTCTCTCTCTCTCTCTCTCTCTGTCTTACTCACGGTGGTGCACGAAACGCTATGTTACGGCACTTTGGTCGACGAGGGTGACGTCCGGGTGAACCCTGTAGTAAAGGGGGTGGTAAGTAAAAAGAGAAAGAGAGAGACAGATAGAGAGTAAGTGAGAGAGAGAGAGAGAGAGAGAAAGTGCTAGTAGCTACGAGGTAGATTATTTTTCGATAAGGAATAATTAAAAATTTTCTCGTTTAAAGTAGCTAATTCCATTTCTGCTTGGTTCCTGCGTAGTTAACGGGCGTGGTGGGGGGTGGGGGAAGTCGGAAATGGCCGGGGTACCGGAAAAAATAACCGCTAAAATATTCGGGAAGATAAAGAAGATAAAGTCTCTCTCTCTCTCTCTCTCTCTCTCTCTCTCTCTCTCTCTCTCTCTTATTTCTCTCTTGATGGTACACAGTAATTTACATCGGCGTGTGATTCCGGGAGTGAGTCGCGAGGAAGAAAAATATTTCAGGATTGTACTTACAGCCCCTTCCTCCCCCATCCCATCCCATCCCACCCCACCCCAACCCCACCCACCACCACCCGAGATAAATGATAATTAAAAGGAAAAAGAAGAAGAGGAAGAAGGGGGCAAAAAATAGAAGAGAGTGAGAAAGAGAGAGCAAGAAGAAAGAATAAGACAAATAAATGGTGAACGTAATTGCCCGTGCGTACGATTAAGAAGGAGAAGAAGGAAAAAAATGATGTTTTCTTTCTAGAAAAAAAAAAAAAAAAGAAAGAAAAAGAAAAGAAAAGAGGAAACAGGATAATATAAAAGCAATTTTTTATACGTCGATCGGAATTCGAAACGATCATCAGAAAGATAATAATCGTATCATTGAAATATATTTGTGATAGTAATTTGACGATGTCTTCTTCGTCGTTCGTCAAGTTATAATTTCGTGAACGATAGGAAACATCCCGATCGTTTAGAGATAGATACGAATGGATAGAGAAACAGGGATAGAGAAATAGAAATGGAGAGATAAAGAGAGAGAGAGAGAGAGAGAGAGAGAGAGGTAGATTCAATGGTGGTTGTTCGTATAGGTCTATCGAAAGTTTCGGTCAACCAGAAACTCGAACAAGGATCATAAATCCCTTCGGTGGAGACTAATGTAGTGGTAATAGAGTATAAATGGGGGCCACGACCCCGAGGTCAGCCCGTCTTATACCCCCGTAAACTGTCGTACGGCACCTTTCGCCCTTCTGGAAGGACCGGCCGAGACCTTAAACTCGCATAACACCGACCTAACCCATTATTCCGAAATGACTTATCGGCGGACTCCATGACCTTAACCATTTTGATTCCGTTCAATCCGCGTTACGCCCGACGACGACGACAACGAATCGCGAGGGATTGGCGGATGTCTGATGAGTTTTCTATTTTCTTTTCTTATTTTTCTTTCTTTTTAATCATCGGAACGAAAAAGTTCGTCGTTTCGATCTTTATAATTGTGAACGATGATGATCGATATGATAAATAGGATACTTGGGATTAACGATGATTGATTATCATTGTTGATTAAAAAAATATATATCGTACGTACGTACGTACTTATAAGATACGTTCGAGGTAATTTAAGAATATACTATCAACGATCTAATATATCTTAAATAATAATAATAATAATAATAATATCTCGAATTGTATCGAATCGACGAAAATTAAAAAGAAAGAAAAGAAATCGTCGTATCCCTCGGACGCATCGAAAAAAAGAAAACTGACGTGTCGCGACTACGCCGTACGCTGCTGCCACGTCGGGAGAACGTAAGGAACTAAAATTACGTACGACAAAACTTTTTCCGTCTCCCCTCTCTTTCTCTCTCACTCTCTCTCTCTCTCTCTCTCTCTCTCTCTCTCTCTGTCTCTACCTCTCTCTGTCTGTACCTTTCTCTTTCGAACAAGTTAAAACATTATAATCGTGCATTGCAATCGTCTGTTATTTCTCCTTTAACAAACGACAATTCGCATCTTAAGAAAGTTACGCGCCGGCCGCGTGTTCCTCTCGTATCGCGTTCTAGCATTGAAAAGAAAAAAAAAAAAAAAGAAAAAAAAAACAGAAGAAGAAAAAGAAAAGGAACAAAGAAAACGAGAGAAATTGCGCTTTGAGACTCCGCGGGTTGACGTAAACGTGAAAGGGTTGATAAATATCGATCGTGGGAGTAAGAGGAAAGTTTTATATTAATTTTTTGTTTCGTTTCGTTTGAAAGCCGACGTAACGGCAATACTCCTCCACTTTCACCACCTCCTATACCACCTCCTTCTCCTCCATCTCCTCTTCTTTCTCCACCTCCGTCACGGTGTCTCGAATATTCCGGTGTCTCTCGCTACTCTACGGAACACTTTCCCTAAAAGTTGTTTCAAAGTTCACAGGACAATGGTCGTTTGTACGATATATATACATACAATATATATATATATATATATATATGTATATATACCTATGTATATCCTTCCTATGTCCGCCATTTCTCTCTCTCCCTCTCTCTCTGTCTTTCTTTCTCTGTCTGTTTTAGATGTCAGATAGAAGGTAGAGAAATAGGGTGGAAGAGAGAAAAGGAACCCCACCTCCTCTTTCTCCTCTTCCTTCTTCTTCTCCTCCTCCTCCTCCTCCTCCTCCTCCTCCTCCTCCTCTCTCCCTCCCTTCCTCTGTCTATTCTCTGCATACACCTACCGTAATGCTGACCAATGTTCCCTCAAAGATACGGTTGACGGGTCTCGTTGCCGAACCGAGTGGCCTTCGCGTCGCCTTTACTTCTCAACGACGTCCTCTCTTCTCTCATACCCTTTCTCACCCTTCTTCAACTCGACCTAGGGTAGTACGATGGGTGTGGGTGTGGGGGGTGGGGGGGACGGGCGGTAGGGTGGAAATTGGGACGGGGTTTTCTCGCATTCAATTTCAACGTTCACGTCGTCGTCGTCGTCCTCGTCGTCGTTGGACGTTCTAGTTGAAAATCAGAGAAACTCTTGGGGCAATATATTTTTAATGCATTTAGTTTGCCGTCCCTAACTACCCTGTCCCACCCCTCGACTCCCCTACCTTCGTCCTTCCCCACCAATTAAGGTACAATCGTACGCTGGACAAAAGAAGAAAGAGAGGCAGAGAGAAAGGGACAGAAAGAGAGACGGAGAGAAAGAGACAGAAAGAGAGACTGATTATTGTTCAATTTTTCTATCTTTCATTTTTGGTTCTTGTAATTTTCTTTTCTTTTTTTTTTTTTTTTTTTTTCCCCCCAATTATAATCTCGATTTGACGAAATAACTTCGTGACAGGTGATCTGATTGAAATCGACGAAATTATCTCGACTAACGTCGAGGGCGCGATCAGTCGCGAGGATTATTATTTTCTACGCGCCAGAGAGATATTATGGATCCTAGACGGGGAGAGGGATGGTGTTGGGGGTGAGTGAAGGGTAGCGAAGGTGTTCGTAGGAAAGTTTATTCGATTTATTCGCAACAGCCCGTTACCGAACGATAAACCACGATTTAGTGTGAAGTAACGGTAGGAGAGGGGTTACGGGTGGGTTGGCGGGCTTTCGGACGGGGGTTGAAAGGGGGTTGGAGGGGGATAAGAAGGGTAAAAAATGAAAAGCTCCGGGACCATCGTCGAAATAATAGCCTGCTGTTTGCCGATGGTGTAACCCTTTTCCTTTAGTTTTTCTTTATCTTAATGAAAGCCCATAAATAAGAAGGCTAATGCCATGGAAACAGCCGTCAAGGGGAGTGCAAAAAAAGAAGAAGAAGAAGAAGAAGAAGAGGAAGGAAAGACAAGTAAATAAAAAAAAAAATAAAAAAATCACGGCGCGTCGAAGCGAAATAACCGAAAGGAGTGCTCTCGAACGCGGTGAGGGGTGGCCTGGGGGGTTGGGAAGCTTGGGGGGTAGTACTGGGGATAATCCTTTCGTCGAATTCCGTCCATTTTGAATAATTCATGAACGCGTTATCGAGACGCGTTTGTTTTAAGAAAAGAAATCTTTCCTCGAAATCTTTTTTTTTTATCAATCCCATCGAAATTGCTCGATTTTTATACGGACGGATGATAACGTTCAGATTGCTTTTAATTAATTATTTATTTATTTATTTATTTATTTATTTCCTTTATATTTTTGTTTTTTTTTGTCGTTTTCTTTTCATTCTATTCCCGTCCTATTCCCGCACCCTCGTCGTTAACTTATTCAAAGGAAGCAAGATCGCGTTGTTAGGATCTTCGAGGAAGAGGAAGAAAAAGAATGACTCCTCCTCTCACCCCACCCACCATCGCCACCAACCTCCGGGAGATCGAACACCGATTTCATTTTGGTTATTTGAGAGGAAGGGTTGATGGCTAATAAAAAGGGTGTACGGGTTTGGATTGGATGGGCGAGGAAACCGTGGTAGAGGGTGAGCAAAGGGAGGGGGTGGATGGGGTCTGTCTTACCTTTGTAAGAAAGAAAAGAAGAACCAATAACTCATTGACAAGAATCTCATTGGGGAGATAACAACGAGCGGGTCGTTTTTTGAACGACGGGCAAAAATGGTGGATAGGGAGAAGGGTTGAGGGAGAGAGAGAGAGAGAGAGAGAGAGAGAGAGAGAAAGAATAATGTTTAAAAGGAGAGAGAGAGAGAGAGAGAGAGAGAGGGTAGGATCTCACCCCTTTCCCTTCTTTCTCTCTCTCTCTCTCTCTCTCTCTCTCCTCCTCTCATTCTCCTTCTTTCTCTTCGCCGTTGATTAAGAATTAGGCTTAAAAAATAATTATTTTTAATTTGTGACCACGATAAGGACTTTATTGTTCGACCTTCTTCTCCGTTGCTTAAAAAGCTAGAGGTAAAGGTTATAAGGACGATAAGAAGGAGTACGGTAGGAGTTGATCTTCGTGCTTCGCTCTAATCTCATTAGTTTCGTCGGCTATCTTTTTCCTTAATAGGTTGAATTTTCTTTATGACTCTTGGAGCATTCCAACGGGAAGTGCCATAGCATATTTGCATTACCAGTTACTACGACTACTACGTTGATATCGTATACTGTAAAATTATGACGTGAACTTTTTAGTTAAGTGGATTTTAAGGTATTATATATATATATATATATATATATATATATATATATATATATAAAACTTTGATGTGAAACTTGAGGGGGAAGTTTAGTTTACAGAATAAAAAGAACAAAAAAAAGAAAAAAGGAAGAAAATGAAGAAACATAAAGAAAGAAATTATTTATTTATTTATTTTCTTTATTTCTTTTATTTCTTTTATTTCATTTTTATTTATTTTTTTTTTTGTATTATTTCGATTAATTTCACCGATCAATCGGACGGCGTGGTTGTTGTAATCGGCTTGTTACTATCTTCGGATATATGTCTTATCGCTTCTACCTCGGTATCAATTGTCTTAATCAACGTAAAAGAGAGAGATAGATGGATGGAGAGAAAGAGAGAGATAGAGAGCTAGGTAAGATGTTCCCTCGTAACAAGCCGGTCGGAAGGGTGCTCTCTCGCATCGGTTGCGGCGAAGTAAAATAAAGGACACGGTAGAGAGCAAGTAGTAGAAACACGACTACTTTGCGTCGGTGTTGGACAATGCGTCCAGGGTCGCTCAAGTTCTCGCGAAAGAGAAACACCGAGGTGGAGGGTGAAAACATGAAGAGAAAGAGAGAGAGAGAGAGAGAGAGAGAGAGAGAAATAGTAGAAGCAACGAAGGAAGGCGACAGGGCTCGCACGGCCTCGAGGCCGCTCGCGCTATCGCTTGTGCTAGCTGGCTATTGAAACGGCAAGTGAAATATACGAAATAAATCTTGCAAGAGCCCATTCAACGTAGACAATACAGCGTCCAGTCTATGGACGCTGTCGAGGGTAAGGTAGCTAGAGCGTATTGTGCGAGGTTGGAAGGGATGTACGTAGGAGAAACGTGAACTCGAACGGCAGGTCCCCTCTTTCTCTCTCTCTCTCTCTCACCCTCTTTCACCCCCTCTCTCTCTCTCTCTCTCTCACTCTCTCACTCTATCTATCTATCTATCTATCTCTCTACCCTCACCTTCCCCGAAAGTCCAACCTCCGTAGCTACTTTCCTTCTCGACACTTTATCTCTCCCTCTACGTCTCACCCTGACCGAAGCAAGACCCTCCCCTCCCCTCTCGCCCTCCCTCTTTTGCCCCCTCCTCCCCACCTCCGTCGGACCGGTTCCAACCTTCCCTCAGTCCTCGGCAGCCAGAGAGTGCTTTCCGCTCGACTCACGAAACAGCCGCGGAGTCGGTGTCGCTGAGTAAATACCGCTCTGGTGTGTGGTGGGCGATCTTTGCATGGGGTGGTCGTAAAGAATGGCCGTATTCAGAGTCCAGCAGCACTTCTCTTCCACCCTACTACCATCTACACGGATACCCAACTACCCCCGGCTACCGGACCAATCTCTCCACTTCTCTCTTCTTCTTCTCTCTTCCTCTGCTTCCTCCTTCTCCTTCATCTCTTCTTCTTCTTCTTCTTCTTCTTCTTCTTCCTCTTCTTCTTCTTCTTCTTCTTCCTCTTCTTCCTCCTCCTCCTCCTCCTTCTCCTCCTCCTCTTTCCCTCCCTCCTCTCTTCCATCCCCGAACACCGTCCTCCGTTAGGTTGCAGCGCTCTGCCCGAGGAGAGAGAGACACCACAGTGCAAAGTTTCTCAAGCGAGACAAGCCGCAATATAATGCCACCCTTGGAATCATGGCTCCTCCCACTCTCTCATTCTCTCTCTTTCTGTCACTTTCTTCTTTTTCCTTGTCTGCTCTCGTCGTATATACATGTTATATATGTATACGTCTCTGTATGCATATATCTCTTCTCTCTCTCTCTCTCTCTCTCTCTCTCTTAGTTTTTGATCGCCAAACTGTTTTCATATCTTTATCCCTTTCGTGACACGTAGATTTACTTCC